>ML780536.1:2005378-2044550 GCA_009831015.1 Picea engelmannii | reverse complement strand
TATGGCCCTTATAAGGTGTTGCAAAAGATTGGTACTATGGCATACAAATTGGAGTTGCCTGCATCTTCACGAGTACATCCAGTTTTCCATGTTTCATGCTTAAAGAAGGTTATAAGCGACAAGATCCCAGTTCAAACTATATTTTCAGAACTGGATGAGGAAGGAAAAATCATATTGGAGCCTGAAGCCATCACTAACACAAGAATTCGCCAATTGAGGAATAGATCCATTTCAAAGTATCTCATTAAATGGAGGAAACTACCCGCTGAAGATTCCACTTGGGAAGATGAGTATTTTATACAGAAGCATCCAGAGTTACTCAAGCATTGCAGACAACACTTGTCTCAAGGGGAGGGGCATGTTAATCCCTAATATTGGCTCACTACCCCTTAATTGGGGCATATTAGATTAGTAATGTTATTTGTTACCCCTTAATTGGGGCATATTAGATTAGTAATGTTATTTTATTTATGTCGACTTTAGGCCATTAGTTGAATTATACCTCCTAGTCTCCTATATATACCAAGGAGACATTTTCATTTTGAATCATCTTGTACTTGAACATTTAAGTGGGGTAAAAGGAGGTCGCCCCCTCGAAGAGGCTTATTATCTGAAATTATCTCTTTTTCAAGGCGTTGAGTACTTTTCGTGAGGTTTTTCTATACTATATTGATGTTTGGTTCTTAACAAGTGCTCAAGTAACATGGTGATCTACATAGATACATAAAAAAAATTGAACTTTTTGGACATCTCGTCCTTGGGCATGACCTATCGATATGTCGCAAAAATTGAGCAGAAGCTTAAACAAAAGACACGGCAGTTTGGGTTTGGGAACCCCTCATAGAAGAGGCAAGGAAAGGGCAGCCCTAACCTACAGAAAAAAGGACATAGAAAATATGAAAAACCTCATGACAACTATTCCAATCCGTAAGCAAAGAAGGACAATGGGAAGATGAAGAACGATACCGGGAAGTGGTGTGACTTCCATAAGATTTCCTAGCATAACACTGTTGATTTCCACTCAAAGAAGGAATTAGTGGCTGAAGTAAAAGCCTCTGAATTAGATGTGGGTTATGACTCTGAGTCAGAACTAGAGAAGGGGAGATGGATCATTAACCCGAAACTCAGTGCCACTATTGCTACCCCCAAGATCGATCCCGGTGAACCTGATGAGCTAGAGGAAGGTGAGCACCTTTTTCATTCATAGATGTGGGTGAAAGGCACTCCAATGCACTTCATAGTTGATAGCAATAGCCAGAAGAACCTCATCTCAGGAAAGGTCATCAATTGGCTAGCCCTACCGACAATGCCGCACCCACATCCCTACACCATCGAATGGCTCTGTCAAGGAAGCGATCATCACATCCGTCAATAGTGTCGCCTGTCATACGACATCAAAAAATTCAAAGATGAGTTATTGTGTGATGTTTCTCCCCTTGAATTTTGTGATTTTATTTTGGGCCAACCTTATTTATGGAAATGTCATGTTTTATATGAGTCTAGGCCTCATAGTGTTATTATTACTTTGAACAAAAAATTGTACAGGATACCCGAGGTAGTCCCACCTAGTGTTATTTCCTTTATCTTTACCAAGCAATGCAAGAAGGTAATTTATCATACCATGAAGTTTCTCTTCTTCATGATTCACTCTCAAAGTGAGCGAAAGGTTGCAGCCACATCCATGGCCTTCGCGGCCGAAATCTCCATGCAGCAGAAGCAAGTGAATAAGGTCATGGAATAATACAAAGACATATTCTCATCACCTACTGGTGTACCTCTTCACTCTCATGTCAAGTATCATATTGATCTAACCCATGACACACCGCTACTAAATGGGCCAGTCTATTGTCACTCTCTACTAGAAAATGAGGAGATCGAGCTTCATATCCAATAACTACTCCACAAGGTGCAGATCCAACCCAACTCATCACCTTGTGGAAGCCAAATCATGTTGGTGCAGAAGAAAGATGGGACCTAATGACTCTACATTGATTACCAGGCCCTAAAAAAAATCACATTAAATAACTGCTACCTGATTCCCCAAATCGACAATCTCCTTGATCAGCTCAAGGGGGGTAAATACTTTAGTAAGATTGATCTAAATTCTGGCTACCATCAGGTCCCAATAGAATAAACATATGTATGGAAAAATTCCTTCAAGTCAAAATAATGTCTTTTTGAATAGTTGGTCATGCCCTTTGGTTTGAAGAATGCCCCAACAACTTTCCTGAGGTTGATGGACGATATCCTATGGCCTTTCACTAATTATTTTGTGATGGTGTATCTAGATGACATCCTCATCTACAACAAGACTTGAGAAGAACACTTGCATCATATTTAGCAGGTCATGCACACTCTACGACAGCACAAAATATATGCCAACTTGGAAAAATGCTCCTTCGGCATGGACAGGATCCAAATACTTAGGCTACATTGTTGATGCACATGGTGTGTATGTTGATCCATCCAATATCCAAGTCATCCATGACTGTCCATCCCCAACCATGCTCACTAAGCTTCGAATCTTCTTAGTCTTTGCCAATTTCTATCGCAGGTTCATGCTAGGATTCTCCCATATTGCATGGTCCCTTGGTCAAATAACCAGAGGTGGTGGTAAGGAAAAATTTATGTTGGTACTATCCCAACATAAAGTGTTCAATGATATGAAGGAGTTCTTGTGTTCAACATCAATTCTCTCATTATCTGACCTACAACAACCCTTTGATATCAATACAAATGCTTCAGACTATGCTCTGGGTGTAGTCCTCACTCAATGCGGCCACCTTGTGGCATATCATAGTGAGACACTATCAGATGCCATCCGTAATTACCCTACTTACGACAAAGAAATGTACTCCATTGTATAATCCTTTCACTGGTGGAGGTATTACATTCTTAGGAAGGAGATAGTCATCCACACTGATCATAAGTTGATGCAGTTCATGCAGACACAAGGAAAAATGCAGAATGACTACCATCAGAAGTGGTCCACATATTTGCAGCAATTCCACCTCAACATCAAGTATAAAACACGAAGTACCAACCAAGTCATTGATTGACTCATCCTACCTCTAGTTGTGGCACTCACCACAGTGTTATACTCTTGCGTCCATGAGACCTTTGGGTGGCCCCACCTCTATGAGACGGATCCCGACTTCGCCAACACCTAATAGATGTTGGGCGCCAACAAAACTATCAATAATTTCCATATTCATGATGGTTTTTTGTGACATCTAGGCCATATCTTTGTTCCATCAATCAAGCGAGTGAAGTTGAGTTGGGAATCCCACTACAGTAGGGTGGAAGGACACTTTAGTGTGGAAAAGACAGTGGCAATGTTGCAGTGACATTTCTATTGGATGAAACTTCGACAGGATGTCAGCAAGTATATTTGGTCCTGCACTTCCTGTGCTATTACCAAATTGTCCATAAAGAAAAAATTCATGTACACCCCTCTTCCTACTCTTGACAAGCCCTGGGAATCCATATCAATGGAATACATGTCAAACCTACCTTCCACCAAGCAAGGAAATGACTGTGTTTTTGTGGTTGTTGATCGCTTTTCCAGGATGGAAATTTTGGTCACCTACAAAAGAGCATCATGGTGGAGGAAACTACCAATATTTTCTTTGATTGAGTGTGGGTACACTTTGGGATCTCACAAACCATTATCTCATATCAGGAAAATTGGTTCCTCAACACATTTTGGTCGAGCCTCTAGTCATTGTTGGACACCAAGCTCACCAAGTCCACTGCCTTCTACCCCCCAGATGGATGGCCAAACTGAGTTCATCAACAGGATGATCGTGCACATCTTGTTCATGTACAATTACAAGCACCCTCACACTTAGGATGAGATTCTTCCCTATATTCAACACAACGACAATAGAGCCATGCATAGCTCAATCGACCACAGGCCCTTTCAGGTGGGGTTGGGATTTCAACCATTGGGTCCCATGGATGTTGCACTACCCCTTGCAACCACCTAGGAAGAATCCTCTCATGCTACAACTACAGATGACAAATCCAACAGGTTCATTGATCGAATCCAATACATCCTCCAACAGGTTCAGGATATTTTACAGAAGTCCAATTCCAAGTACAAGCAGCACCATGATCAACATCGTGTGCCACACCAGTTTTGGGTGGGAGACAAAGTTTGGTTTCACTTGCAGAAATAACATATTACCAGGCCTCATCAGAATCTTCGTCAACTTCATTATGGTCCTTACACCATTACCAAGGCTATGGGTGACAATTATTTTGATCTCAACCTACCCCCCTTCCTTGGCTTGCATGCAGTGTTCAATGTGTACCTCCTTCGGCCTTATTTTCCACCATTATTCGACACCTCAGAGATAGATGAGAAATTGACACCAATAGAGATCAACCATGACTGCATGCAAAAATAATCCACTAATCATATTGTGTACACACGGGTCAAGGGCACTTGCCAACAAAGGATCCATCTTTATCGGGTTGTCAAAGTAGGGCAACTCCTGCACCAAGGAAAGTGGCTCACTCGAGGCCAAATTCAATAGAAATTTCCTCATATGATGGGGTAACTCAACACAATGGAGACCATTTATTACTAAGGAGGGAGGATTTATCTAGGTGTATATTGATGGCCACCCACCTTTTCCAACTTGCTCAAAACAGTTTTCTTGCAATTTTGGCAATTTACTATTTTTAGCAGTTTTTAACTTCTCAAGCTAGTTTGAGGGCCTAAACGATGTTTTTTCACGATCAAACACCTCAAAGGCAGCTAAAGGCTTCAATTGATCCCCCTAAATGAATTTTATCGTCAATACCTTTCCAACGATCTATCATGCACCCTAAACAAAGATCGTATGCAAAAGTTACGACCCTGGGAAGTTAATGTACTAACTTACCCCAATGGGGCCCACATGAATTTTGGCGCTTCATCTCCTAGGGTTAGGTTTTTGAATGTCTAGGGTTTTGGAATTCAAATTTATTGTAAAAAAATCTTCAGAGCCTCATTTTACTAATCTTCTTGCGAATGAGCGTAGTTGTCACATCTCCTCTTAGAGATACGATGCCACCATTCTAGCAAGCTTATTTTCAGTCTGCATTTTACAGTTTTCAGCATATTTCTTATTTAATAGAAATCAAGTTTTATTGTATCTATGTGATTTTTCATTTGTCTCTATGTTAACATTATAAATATGATTTTTCATTTCGTTCCACTCATAAATCTAGATCAGTGGTATCAGAGTGGTCTGCTCCTTGTCGTTTTTTAATGCATTTCCCTAATGTGGTTAGGGTATAGATATTTGGGTATCAAGCTTGTTTATATAGAGGAAAAATTCTCTCGCATGCCCAAGAAACTACCCATGGTGGAAAAAAATAAAGACAATGGGACAAGAGATCCTTTCAAAATGTTGCTCGAGGAATCCCTTGAGTGACAAAGGAACGAGATGGTGGACATCTTTAAACAAATCATTTGATGGTTGTCGACAAGTGACACATCCACCTCAAGCAGAAGCGTCGCCCCCTTCAAGGTACAGATTGATTTTTATATTCCTATATTTGAAGGTCAAATAGATGCGGATGTCGTAGATAAATGGTTAAACCTTCTAGAAGGGCATTTTTCTTTCCACAACTTTTCCTATAGAGAAAATAGTATATTTGTGCTCCTCAAGGTTGTCCCCCATGTCAAAGATTGGTGGGAGAATTTTTGTGAGAAAAATGAAACAAAAGGATCCACATTATTTTCAATTTAACGACTTGGGATTCCTTCAGGGATGCTATTAGGGAACAATACTACCTTGTTGGAAGTTATGACGACTTGTATACAAGATGGACCACATTGCAGAAGGAAAGAGACCAAACAGTCCCAGAGTTCACCAATGTCTTCCATACCTTGCGCACCAAGTTGGGTATCAAATATTTTGAGCAACGTATGATGCTCAAGTATTGTGGTGGTCTACATAGATACATCCAGACAAAAATAGATTTTTTGACATCTCATCCTTGGGCATGGCCTATCGATATGTTGTCAAAATCGAGAAAAAGCTTAAACAAAAGATGTGATAGTTTGGGTCTGGGAACCCCTCACAAGAGAATAAAGGAAAGGGAAGACCTAACCCGTAGAATAAAGGACAGAGAAAATATGGGCAACCTCATGAAAACCTTTCCAAGCCACAAGAAAATAAGGACAATGGGAAGATGAATAAAGATACTGGGAAGTGGTGCAACTTTCATAAGAGACCCTGGCATAACACTGTTGCTTATCACTCAAAGAAGTCATTAGTGGTTGAAGTAAAAGCCTCTGAATCAGATGTGGGTTATAACTCTGAGTCAAAACTATAGAAGGGGAGATGGATCATTGATTTGGAACCCATTTCCATCGTTGATACCACCAATATCCATCCCGATGAACCTAATGAGCCAGAGGAAGGTGAGTTCCATTTTCATTCACTGATGTGGGTGAAAGGAACTCCACTGAACTTCATTGTTGATAGAGGTATCCAGAAGAACCTCATCTCAGCAAAGGTCATCAAGAGGCAAGACCTTCCGACAATGTCGCACCCGCATCCCTACACCATCAGATGGCTCCATCAAGGAAGTGATATTCACATCAACCAATAGTGTCGTCTATCATACGAAATCAAGCCATTCAAAGATGAGGTATTGTGTGATGTTGATCCCCTTGAAGTTTGTGATGTTATTTTGGTCCAACCTTATTTATGGAAATTTCATGTTGTATATGAGTCTAGGCCTCGCATTATTATTATTACTTTGAACAAGAAATTGTATAGGATACCCGAGGTAGTCCCACCTAGTGATATTTCCTTGATCTTTGTCAAGCAATGTAGGAAGGTCATTTTTCAGAACGAGAAGTTTTTCTTATTCATGATTCTCTCTCAGAGTGAGTGAAAGTTTGAAGACACATCCATGGCCTCCATGGAAAAAATTTCCATGAAGAAAAAGAAAGTGGATAAGGTCGTGGAAGAATACAAAGACATCTTCTCATCACCTACTAGAGTCACTAGTACATTTCGGTCAAATTTATATGGCGTGTTCATAGCAATTTCCACTTTATATTGTTAGGAGAATGAAAAACATCAACCCCATCAAAAATCGTTTCACATGACATTGGTTTTCCAATGACACAGATATCATCTCTGTTGCGACAATTCATGCAGACATGTGTCTTCTCAGACTTCACTGTCCAATCCCACTATGGATGTCGCTACAACGACACAGGGACATCTCACCTACGACGCCACAAACCATAGGTCTTCTGAGGTCTATGCTATATCAGCGACGTCTGACTTGCGATGTTGACACCATGACAATGACGCTAGGAACATCTGACAACCGACAGAAGGTAACGTTAGTCTTCCGACATGTATTCTATATCAACTATGTCTCACCTGCGACATTGACGCCATGAAAGTGATGCTAGGAATGTCGGAAGAATGACCGAAGGTAACATCAGTCTCTGCACGTGTATGTTATATCAACGATGCTAGGGATGTTAGAAGACCGACGGATGATAACATCGGTCTTCAAATGTGTATGCTATATCAGTGACGTCTCAGTTGTGACATTTATACTATGGGAATGACGCTATATACGTTAGAATACCAACGACCTATAGATGTTTTAAAAATAAAAATAAAAAACAAACAAAACAGTATCAAAGAGGCAACAAATCATGACATTTGAAAATTTCCTCCAATCTAGAATACAAGGTTCCCTAATGGCTCTAAATATGGATACTTTATAGAAATAAATATCAAAGTGAAGTATGTCCAAGTCTATCACTAGATCCTTATTTGGATTCTCCACTATCCTGATACCCTTGTAAGAAAACATCCCATTAACACAATTTAACAAAATAATAAACTCTGAAACAAAGTAATTTAACAAATAAATGAGTGAATAAGGAAGGAGAATGAAGGTAATACCTCGCAACCATACTAGCTTAAAAGTTAATAATAACACTCAATAGTCAATATGAGATCTCAAGCTTATGATCACCAAGATGGACAGTGATTGAAATTCCTTTGAGTTAATATATTAGTTCCCCTACACATATAATACACAATGGTGCTAACAACATTATAGAATCTAGTAAATTAAAAGATCTACATATGAAAATATTACTCACTAAAGCCATTTCTTTCCCACTCTCTCAAAGTTGTGAAGATTCTTGTCCCATATGTTTGATGACACAACAAACTAATCTAGCTTAGGTCATTACAAATGAAAAGTAAGAAAACAACATGGGCTCAAGAAATGAAGGAAACAAAGTTTAAAAACCTTTGAGAAGATGCATGTAGTTCAATTTAATAATGTTTCATCAGCAAGCATTCCTTAACAATACCATGGAAACTGTTAAAAAAAAGGACTAGAAGGATTGAGATATTTGAGACTTGCATCACATCATTCAAGCACTATAAATGGTAAGATATCCAAGATAGATCATCCCATAAAAGAAACACATTGCTCAGGGAGGCTATGAGCTAGAAAATGAAAGAAATGATTAACCCATTCTATAATAAATCACAGGAGAACAATAACCGACCTCTTGAGTTTGCAATGAATCCAAAAAATATCCAAGAAATATGTTGATATGTTTTTTTATTGTCCATTGGCAACACCAATGGATTATGAAGGCTAATGCATTCTTCTAAAGGAAAAACTCATTTTCTCTCACCAAAATCGATTTCTAGAGATGTATATGATTATTGCATGCTTCCTTGGTTGTCAACAATGCTTCACCACATTTGAAAAACAACCTACAAGTAAATAAGCTAGATAAAGAAATAATGGGCATCGAAGAATGAAAAATGATATTAAAGAGAGAAAAGTCTTTCCTCTTAAAGATAAAGAAGGAAAATGAATTCCAAAGCATGCAACGCCATCCCAAACAATGTGTTTTATCCTTGGAAGGGTAAATTTAGTAAAATGAATGCATAACTATTGTTTGGAGGATAAAATGCACTATTTGTTTCCTTTCCCATTCACCCCAGTCCATCCAACAATGTGATTTGGCTTGTTGGATGTTTTCCTTCCTTCGTTATGGTCTAGTGAAGTATTAGAGAAGAAAAAGTGCAATGTCCCCTTGTGAAAGAAACAATCTTGGTTACCCCAGCAATTCATTCTCTCTCTTAATATATTTTAGTCCCTTCGATGGTGTCTAGTGAAGTTTGAATAGACAAAAACACATTGTTGGTTTAATAAGAGTGAAACTTTTATTATTTGTTGGTGCAGACTCCCTCTTTATGCATAATCATCCCTCAATTGGGTCCATCAAGGTACAATAGCCTAAAATGCATAGTTGGGCTTTCCAAGTAGCATATCTACCTTCTTTGGTAGTGAAAATTACTTTGTTTTGGCCTTCAACGAGGTTCGGTGGGGTCTACATCAACAAAATGCATGGTTTGTCTCTAGAGAGTGTTCCTTCCTCTAGTAATTTGCACTAGATTCTTTCTCCCAACTAGTGTTGCACATCCTCTAGTAGTGTGTTTCTATTCCCATTTCTTTTCCACCTCCATGTTGAGTCTACGGAAGGATTTATAATGGATGTTAGCTATTGGTTACCTTTCTTTTCTACCAAAGACTTTTTCCCAATGTGTGTAAGTTCTAGGAACCGTTTCACTTTGTTGTGGGGTCTCATTGGGGCACTAAGTGATAGCTAGGTGAAATCTAAGTGTATCCACACATTCATCATACTCAATTTCATGAAAATTGACTAAATACATGGTCTATCTAGTTTCCCATTTAGAAAAGTTAAAATATTTTTAAAACATGACAAAATTTTAATTAAATGGCATGCTTTTCCCCCGGGAACCAATCATGGGTTTGTGTGAATATTTGTTCATATTGGGAACAAATGGAGGTTAAGAATGCATTTAGAATGATATATTACATATGTACTGACTACCTTCAAGGCCTACTTGGTTCTTGGACCAAGGATTCTCAATTTATTAACGATATGATAGGAAATTAATTAAAAAGTAGGATTTTACAGAAAAAATAAAAAAAAATAAAAAATAAAAATAAATAAATAAAAAATAAAAAAATTTATAATGGTTAGCGAACTCTAAAAGCATTTGAACACATAATTAATCACATTGGATGAATTAATTCATTTTAAGGTGATAAAAAAATCAATGATTCTCTTCCCTTGACATTTGCATTAGTGGATACGAGGCTTTAGCATGGATACGACCTTTTACATAAATGTGTGTTTTGCCTTATGAAACAATGTTGCATTTTTTGGTGTAGTGTAACTGATCTCCAAAAAAATTGAAAGGAATCTCTAGAGACAACTAAATTCCCTTATTTTCAACTCTTCTCATTCTCATGAAACTCCTTTATTTCCTATTGCACGTGAACAACTTCACAATTAAAAACATGCGAGCACATCAATTGGCATCAAGCATTGTCTCATAGTTTCTCATATGTGGTAACCAATGAAACTTGATAATAAGTGTAAAGATGGTATAAATGCACTGAAAGTTATCTTCATGCATGTGATAATCAATCTGATTTAATGATAGGTACACCAACAACTAGTGATGAACAACTTAATAGTAGGGATAATAACATAGTTGGGCACAAGTATTTGTTTGCAATATAGGCTTAATATGTGTTCTTTTATTCCCATGACTTATATTCTTAAGTTTAATACTCTTATCACTTCATGAATGCAATTACCATGCCACTAATGTGAACCACTTGAGGATCCTCCATAGCCAAGGAAAGTCAATCCCCACAACAAATTACCAATGCATAAGCCACTTAGTAAAATCATCTTGAGTAAATAGGTTTGTAATCATCGAAGCTAAGTAAGACAAAAGGCATCAAAAAACTTAAGAGATCATTAATTTGGGATAATCATCCAACCAAGCTAACAACAGTCTTTTAGAATTTAGTATCCATCAGGTTCCAAATGCCAACAATACATCGATCAAAACAACCACACTCCATAGTTTCCCATGTTTATTAGAATACAAGGTTCCCTTCAAATGTATGTATCAATTCCATACAAGATTGGAGTGCATATTCGGTATTTGAAATGTAAAATAAGTGCATGAAAGATTTATCAATCTCTCATTCATTGGAGGGCTCTCATCCTCTTCAATTCCTATTCTCCACAAACTCTTAGTTGCTAGCCTTGAAATTCATGACACCTATAATGGAAGAAGGGTGTCATGAAACCTAAAACCCAATTATTTATTATTGTTGGAAATTGGGGGAAGAAAGTAAGAAAACACGAGCAACAAGTTGTTTGCACTTAACTAGGCCCAAAAAATAAGCCTAAAGTGATCCATAAATCAATTTGAGCAAACTTGTAGAAGTTCGTCAAATGAAAGTCCTTTATTTTATCGCTCAAAATAGATCACTAATAAGTTGTTGTATCCATGAAATGACTCAAGGTAAAAATGAACTATGGAAACGGATATGGAAAGACAAATATGAAACAAACATAGTAGAAGATTATCTTATTAGGATGGATGGTAACAGTACATGCTCCATGATCTGGAACAATGCCTAGAAAAAAAAAGCATAGTACAACAACATTATTTATGGAAAATTTTATCAGTTCATTTGGCCTTATTCTAGGAGGACCCCTAGCAGTAGATGCATGAACTAACCCTTCATCAATCCCTAAAAGAAGCTAAGGTTTCTTTCACTCAATATAAATGTACTTGTATCTACCATTACTAGATGCAAGGCGAGAACATGACAAGTACCAAACAGATGATATATCTCAATAAATTATCACATATCAAACCCTGCATTAATAAATAATCACATAAAAATTCATAAACATTAAACATAACTAGAATTGATGGCTATATAAACTATGTTGAAAGGAGAAATCACACCTGATCTTATGAACTTGTCGGCATAGTTGGAATATTTTCCCCCGCATTTTTCTCTTCAGTTGTATGACCCTCTGTTTGTCTTGATCTTCCCTCACTCGACGAAGAAAGATCTTAAAGTACTTGCCAAAATCATTCAACCTCCATAAATATCTACAAAATCAATATAAGTCATATTTGTAGCACATTATTTACTCTAAGATGCATTTTTATGATAGTGTCAGAACATACCTGAATGAGATCCTCTTGGTTTTGAGAATAATTTATTGGAGCCACGCATCTAATATTTGATCAAACTGTCTCCCTTGATTTGAAGTAGCAACAACGAAGTCAACATTGACTTTGTTGTTGCTACGTTGGATCGAGGAAGGTTTTCTCCAAGATTAAACGACTCTAATAAATTATTCTCTACTGAAAATGGACAACCACGTGAAGGAGGAAGATCTTATGGTCCCTCCCCCCCTCACATCACTCTCAATTCCCCAATACCCAACATATAAATATATTGAAATATTTACAGCAAAAAAAAACATATATACATACCAATATTCACAACTGTTTACAATCAAATAAAATGTTTCCTTGAGACATTTGGAGTGAGCTCAATTCTCCTAGGAGAAAAGTAACAACTATTCCATAACATCATACACTACACTAAAGCACTTTACATCTAAAACTAGAGAATGGAAATTGATGTGAAAATAGGCTTTACTCTATTCCATCATATGACTTGGTTGGAGTATTAAAATGCACCCGTAAACATCATATAAATCATCCCACTTTGATATATAAGTGAAAACATGTTATTTTCCCAATATTTAATCATAAACTCACTCAAAATACTAAAATGAATGCTTTGGAAAATAATAGGTCTAAACTCATGTGTAATCATGAAAATGGTCTTAATGTAAGGCTACGGGAAAGTGGAATATGGTGAAAAGTGAAGTAAAAGTTTGGTAAAAGAATGGCATTTTGGCGACCCAACAAGTACAAAAAAATATTTCATAGAAAACAGATTTTATAAATAGTTATTAAAATATTGTACATCATCATTTAGTTTTAGCCAGCCTCTTCTTCTTAGGTCTAAAATTCCTAAGCATTTCATCAATATATATGTGTTCGTTCTTTGGGTGCTCTTCAAAATATGATTGTGATTGCTTCCTCTCACGCAGAGCACGCCTAGTCATGAGGTAATCATGGGGTAATGGAGGCAGCTATGATGAGGAATTACCTACAAAAGAAAAAATATATAAAATTTAAATGGTCAGTTTTTAAATATCATTGAACTAGTTCAGTGATATTAAAAAAAACACCTGCAATGTCATTATTTACCTAGTGTACTGGTCGACGTCGTTGGAATGGTTGCCCCTGCGTGCTCCTCTTCAACTATATGACCCTCAAGTACAACATTCTTTTTTATTGAGACCACAAACTTTATAAGGACAATCATAAATGTATAAGTAAAAAAAATAGAAGTACAAAATGTATAATTATGAAATTATTAAGTATATGATTAAAATACAACCATATTACCTTCATGTGCCTCGGTCGTAGTACCATCATGGGGTTTCACCCTAGTGGAATGGGACTGCACAGGAGAACCATCTTCTGGTTGCAAACCACTATCAATGCACTGCTCTCCAATACTAGTGGGTTGGTTGACAATGTTTCTCCCCTGATTAAAACAAAGTTGTAACACATTAAATTTACCGATGATATCAAACATGATTGTATTATATTAATAATAGAGGTTAATTTGGAATGAATCTTATTTACCTTATCCTGCAAAGTGGTTCTTGGTAACTACCCCAAGATTTTCCAGTGTTCAACTACAGCTTTATAGTTGTACTTGTAACCAAGTTGGAGGTCTTCCTTCATGGTTTCAATACCGAACTCATCACCCTACATTGCATAAGTTTATGCATTTTTAATTTTATTGGCTGCAATTACCTAAACATTTGAAGGTGATACAAATAAGATATTTGGGTACTTACAATTCGTGACTGCAACTTCAAGTAGCTTCCCTGGCCTAGCCTTTCCTAGCCACATTTGGAAATCCTTTCTTTTGTTTCCTTTGAAGTATCAATCAACCTATCATCAAAAGTTTCAAGTATGTAAATATATACCACACTTTTATTTACATCTAAAAAAAATTGAAGGAATTGAATTGAAATTGTAATTTACCTTATGGGACAAGAGGGTGTTTTTCCTTCATCTATCAATTTCTTATATTTTGCGTCCTCAATGAGGGCCTTCCAATCCCTCTCTAGAATCATCATAAGACGCTCATACCTATCATTTTTTTTCAAGTGATTCCTATACATTTATCATGTATATTTTAAATATTGGCCAGCTGTGGCAGTGACCAAGGTATTATTAAATGTGTCTACACCAAAAAGGATTTCAAGATAATCCATCAATTCTTTTTTGAGGTTGGAATTCTGGGAATTCCACCTCCCATATGGTGGTTCCAAAAATAAAAAAATGTCTTATTCTCCAAGGATATATACAAATCATTGTTCCCTACACGCAAAAATATTATATGATTATTAATTTAAAAACAATAATTCAGATGATTTATATTTGTCTACATAGAGAACATGAAACAATTAAAATTTTAAAAATTATCTAGGACTTTAACTTGCTTTAATGGAAGCCCTTCTTCGTTGACCATAAATGTTCCCTTAAGGGTCACTTTGTTGGTCACACATCTTTCTTTAGGAAAAGAAACCATATATTTGGTCAAATCATTAGCCTCATCTTCATCACCACCTCCAGATCCTACCTGTGTGGTCGCTTCCTGGGTGTGCGTGTTGTGGCTCCAACCTAATGGTGTGGAAGGTGGAGATCTAAATATATGTGTCCTGGCAGGTTTACGAAGGCCTGCGTTGGGACCCCATGGCGTTTGTGCAGCACCACTACTACCAACACCATGCATGTCGGGGTTAATGGGATCCAGAAATCTCTATATAAGAAAGACAACATTTTTTCATTTAGATAATGTAAAAGTTAAAAATCAAGCTTTCATAATTGATCTTATGACAAAAAAATAAAACCACTTGAAATTATGGTTATTACCCTATATATGTTAAGCCTTGTCATAACTTCTCTAATCTTTTCTTCGACCTCAAGAGTTTGATCTAGAATATCTAACAAGTGAGTTAGTTCCTTCTTTGATTTATTGATCTTTTTTTTTAATTAAAACCACAAGGTCGAGGGATTCATACAAATCCCTTTCACCGAATGAATCATCATCAACATCATGGCCCATTCACTACATATTCAACAAAATAAATGATAATTCAGTTATGTAAACAAATAAAATAACGGATCACCAAAGAAATAAAATGCACATTAAATGCAATTCAGAAATTGTTGTTTGTTTACCTGTTCTGAGGCCGCTTTTGATTTACCACAACCAACCTGCCACATTACAGTAAAATTAGAACCGTGATCATTATCATGAGAAATAAATTCAAATGTATGAGAAATCCTCCCTATTTATTGACATCTAAGGAGGAATGTTATTGTTGATAACAAAACTAGGCCACATTGAGTAAACAGACCGAAGCTCTCCAAATGGATTAACATTGTAAAGAACATAATGAAAATCATAAAATATAAGAGTCATTTCTTAAAATTTGGGTAAATTAGTATACGTACCTCCCCCATAATAACAATGTCTTTATCTATTCGATTCAAATTGTAATCAACCAATAACTCTTCCCTTGTAGCTATTGATTTTATTTCACATATGAATACACAGTTTCCTTCACGCCCCTCAAATACGCAATTGGGTTTCTTATTTGTGGTCTCGGGTCGTGTATTGTTTATAAACCCTGGAATATTCCTCGCTATTTTTGGCGTTCCGTCAATATAGATAGTTGCTCCTTTATTTTTAAAATTGTCTTTTAGTTATATATAATTTGCAGCCAAGTCATATATTTGCATATTTTTTGTATATTAGACTATTAGTATCCAATCTTTGTAGATATAATAGGGTCTGACATACTCCATCAATTCAATTAATCCATCATAACAGACCTGTATTCCATCCATGGAAAATATCCCCAAACCATGTAATGACGATGGAGCAATCTGGTATATCCTTTCGTTTACACAAAAATCAATGTTTATTTCAGAAAGATCCTTGGGTACCCATCATTTCACTATATGTTTGTACATCAAGGGAATCTCAATGTCTTCTATGCTCTCATGATCATAAGAACATGATCCCCCTTTTGAAAGAAAAAATTCCATGCGTCTATGGAATTTTCTTCTGATCTTTTCACTTCTAGTTGATCTTCATCTATTAGACATACTAGATGTCTCACTTTTATTTATTCTACCTGAACTTCCCTCACTCAATGAAGATAGATCTAAAAAATACATGTTTTCTTGTACATCCTATAACACCATAAATGACATAAACAGTCATCCAATCAAGTTGTAACACTAATTAGTACAATGATTCTACTTCATTACTAGTATCATGTTGGTATCACAGTAAGATCATAATTATTACCATAGTGTTACTCTTTCACAATTGTATTATTCTCTATTACTATTGGTATACTATCTAGGAATTATAGGGGCATGTTTAGATTCATGAAATAACACATGCCAACAAGTGGGGGTAATAGGACACAATGTTGGTTGGAAGACCCTGAAACTGATGCCATTAGACACAGACTCGTCCTAAGGCCAACTAAGGAGAACAAACAACACACACTAATTAATCTAGGAGTCAAGCATTAAAACAAACCATCTTTGTACTATGACTAGACCATATTTATTTGAAATGCTTCATGTAACATATTTCATTGACTTATTGTGATCTTGGTTTCTCTTGGATGTACTTTCATTGACAACGCCAATGCTCTTTTCTCCTTTGGTCGACCAACCTACTTTAGTGGATTCCTTTTCTAGACTTAATCCAGAGGCCACGTTTCCTAATTCATGGAAAAGGACACATGGCATAAAAGTAGAAAAGGACACATGGTATAAGGATTTGAGACACTTGGTAGAAATAATCTTAGTTCAAGAGGTTGTTTTTCCTATTTCAAGAGTGTGATAAGTGGCACAAAAAACCATTCAAACCCTTGTATTATATATTTTATTATTTAAGTGGAGCGCCCAACCTCTAAGGAGAATTTATTTGATTTCTCTCTTTTGGAGAAAGAAGTGGATATAGAAAGAACTGAATATTATTTTATTGTAAATCATTTGAGGGAAATAATTGTGGGAAAATAACCACTGGAGAACCACTTTCTATATGTATTGTTGGTATTTCCAAGGGATGTGCTCGTTTTTCCATAGACAATATAGAAATATTGTCACCCAACAATAGGCACAAAGACCACCCTCGAGAACCTTAATGGCCTTGAAAGACAGAATAATTTTGGTAGCACACCAATAGTCAACCAAGACTAGCGCACCTTTCTCCAAGGGTAACACACCAAGCAAGAATAACCAGAAACCAAGTAGAAAGTCCAAACCATAACCAAGATAAAGTCCAAACCATAAGACAAAATCCCAGTTGAAGCAGCTACAGATGCACTCCCTCTCCAAATGTATGCACCACTATTCCTTATGCAGTTGAGAGAGAAAGAGAGAGTGGAAAATGAGATCTAGCGTCCGCTATTTATACTGCTCTATCTCACTTGACTGGGCCAACTTCTCTTTTTGGAGGCCAATAACTCAATATTAAATAGTATCTTGGGTTGACCTGTCTCCTGGGGTTATTATCCAATGTTTTAGGGTTTCTCTTGATTCCCAAAATATTCTAGTCTTGTCAAAGGTTACACATGGAGGTTAATACCTCCCGCAACTACCATAATATCAACAATTTCCAACATTTATATGTCTTGTTGATTTGACATAAGTTGAGGTTGAAATTATTAAGGGTTTAACATTGATATCGAAGACAATAGTACATAATTTACTGCTATAATTATTGTTGTCATAAAGTGACTTTCAGATCTATTTTATGCATGATAAGATTGCCCTAGAATGTTGAAACTTGTGGCATAAGCTTGATATATTTTCTCTTGAATTTCCTAGTGGATTGGGGTTGTTAAGAACTGAAATATCATCTATTGTTTATATTGTTTTATTATATTTCATATTATCCCTAAGAATGTAAATTCTCAGGGACTATATCTAGGAAACTCTATGAAAGAGGTAAAATTTATGAAGTTTCATTAAATATTGAATTTTGGAAATTTCTACATCTACTCTAATAATGAGCCCTCATGTCGCTGCCCATAATAGTGTGTAACTCCTTAAGTGGGTATTTTCTTGCTACTAGGAATGGGGAGGTTTCGTGCCAAGAATAACCTGCTAGTTGTGTAACTTCATTGTTTTCATAATTCTGTCAAAAATCTACAACAAGTTTGCTGCCAAATCTGGTCCACAAATAGTAGTGTAACTTCTCTTCTAATGCACCATGCTCATATGCCAAAATTAGGAGTGTAAATCCATCCTTAAAATGTTTTCGTACTGTATTCCAATAATAGGATATAACCCCTCTCTAATGTAATGGGCCCTCCATGAGTCAAAGATGAAATATGAGTGTAACTCCGACTGAATGCACCCTCATTACTCAACCAAGATTAGTCAATGTGCAATTGTTGAATGAGGCACCCTTTGTCATGCACATCCATGCTAAGAATAATAAATTGAACCTAACAAAATTATTTTAATAATAATATAAATCTACAAGCGTGCATGCATCCACATGTTGTAATTAGCACAGAATCAAGGCCAAACTTGGCATGAAAGTAAACCCCCAACTTGGCCATCAACTAACCTATTGCAGAGCTAGAAAGAGGACAAAATCATTTTTTGTTGAAGGTTGTCCCTAGAACACAAGTAGCAATGCCAAAATATTGAGTAACCATTGGAAAATATCCCAAGAAAGGATTTTGAAAAGAAGGAGCAACAACACATCTCTTTTCATGATGGCACACAAATTAGAGAAAAAAATTACCATTCAACAATGCTACTTCCCTGAGTGGTTTTTTCTTGAAACATTCATAAGATTCATTCACAAGTTTAAGTAATTATTCTATAGTATCATGAACTTGCTTTAGCTCAACATCAAAGACATTGGCAGGGAATTCAACCTCAATCATTATGTTCTAAGATTCCCTTTTTAAAGAAATTTATGCTAACCTTCGAGGAACAATCAAACTCTTGTAAGATTGTGCACAATCCAAACATGTTAATATTTATAAGGCTCAATCTATACTCCTTGGGTACTCATCAAGGATACCTTCAAGATCGAATCCTGTAACATGAAAGTACCTAAAAATAGTCACCCACTTATGTGAGCTTATTGTGTGGTCCTTAGTTGCTTCCTTTGATACTTTCTTATCTCCTCATAGAAAATAATAACCATTTTATGAAAGCTATTTTTTTATGTATTGGAGGAGTTAATACTAACTCCTTTGATTTTCCATCAGAGAAGTTAGTACCAACTCCTCCAACTTTCCATCAGAGGAGTTAATACTAACTCCTCTGATGCACACTAGAGGAGTTCATACGAACTCCTTCGATGCATGTTGCATGAGTTTGAACGAACTCCTCTGATTTGCATGGGAGGCCAAGTCATGAACCTCGTTGGGTGAAAGATGGAAGTTGAGTTATGAGGATCGTTGAAAGCGAACTGGAGCCTATCTTGAGAACTTCTCTGAGTGATCGTGTTGGCGCACATTCATCTAAGTTCTCTAGGCAAATTGCCATTGCAAATTCTAAGTCTAAACTATGTCTCTGTATCATCACCATGCATTCATTATGTACCCACTGAGATTGAGTCATCATATGTTTGACTTGGTTTCCTATGAAAGTTCTTGGTTTAAAAATGGTTTTAAATAAGTTCATGAGATGGGGGGACAATTTGTTCTAAAATAAATTATTTCAAAACAAAAATAATTAAAAATTATCAAAATGAGTGGTGGTCACTCCTTTCATTTCACTTCATGTTTCATTATATGCCATTGCTTATTTGTTTAATACTATATAAAAAAATAGTAATCATGAAGGGAAGGGGGTGGAATTCCACGCCCCTTCTCTTTTCCACTCCATGAAAGATTATAATGTTTGACCAGAAATAAAGAGGGAGGAGCGGCATGACTATGCCCCCTCCCTACTCCCTCTTATATACACACTTGTTCAAAACATGGAGGGGGGCATGAGTTACCCCCATCCACATCAATGTTTCCATATTCAAAAATCAACCTAAGGAAACCTTGATCGATTGCACATGCGTTGGAGTTACCGTTAAGTGCTACGATGGCCAGTGCTAGAGTTAACATTAAGTGCTCTGAAGAGGTCGACAGAGTTAATAGAAAGTGTTATGAGTGTGTTTGGAGGACTTAGTATTAATTTCTCCAAACAATCGATGGAGTTGTCATAATGTATGTCAAGCATGTTAAGATTGTGTTTGAAGGACCTAATATCAAGTTCGTCGATTGGCTCGTATGCACTCAAATTCATGTTAAATATGTTGACTGGAGGATTTTCTTTCCTTTTAAAAAAAGTATGCTCATGTTTTAAGAGGGATAACGTGAAGGGGGCACATGTGCCATGGGCCCTCCCCTCCACCTAACTTACCAATCTTTCCACCAGTAATCTTATTGAAGGAGGTCTTAATGCAGAAAGCTCATAACTTATTCATACAATCTCTCATTTGGGTATCATTTTTTGCAATGTGCAGAGCACGAATACATGTTCTTAGAAAAATAATTCATCATTCTATTCAACCATTTCGTCGGTGTCACGACTGACGGGTTAGTCTGGGATAAAAATACTTGGAAATATTTTTTGTAACTTTCGAGCCTCATAATTTGATTTCGTCAGTTGCATTGGAATTATAACGTCAAAATTCATATATCTAGCCTGTTTTGGAGGTGAAAATTTCACTTTGGAGGATGCCGAAAAATTATGCTCAAGGGCACTTTTTAATGAAAGTCTGTGTCCCGCATTCTTTCTTGCTTCACCAAAATTTAATTTCATCAGTTACTGGGTCATATGTGATGTACAAGCTCCTGATCCACCCATTGAGATTGAGGTTATGTCTTAACAAAACAAAGTTATAAATATTCCAAAACTTCCAACTGACGTCTAGTGCGCTTATCATTATCTAGGAGCTAAAAGGATCAAATTTCTCCCAAAGTGCATTTTAGAACCAATGCAAGACTTGCAAGTGTTGTGATTAACCCGTATGATGCTAGGTGAGGATTCACAATGAATATTTAGTCATAATATCAAGAAACACAAACTAAATAAGCTGATGTGGTACACAAATACAAGCTGCTAGAAATATAGACATGTTTGATTATGACTAGACTATGGAGTGAGTCAGGAATAGTAAGAAATCATTGGCCAACGATCTATATAGGCATGGAAATTTTAGTCATTGGAAACGATTTGGGAGACTAACTAGTGGACGCAGTAAGAAAGGTCCGAGTTGGAAAAGGGGTGAGATAGGACTCAAGGAGAAAGTGGGTTATGCTGACCTGGTCAAAGTTGGCAAGAGGGATAAGAGCATCATCGATGTGCTCGATAATGACGAGAGGTTGGCATCCTTCCAGTGACACATTTGCAACAGGAGAGAGAAACTTGTTGATAGGTAGCACATCGGGGAACAAGAGGTGAACCTAGTCAATAAGAAATGCAATGAAGTGAATGAGAGGGGCATTGTTGATATGAGGTGTATCGAAGAAATTGAAATAGGGTTAGCTAATGAAAGGCATGCACGCAGAGAAGATAATCACGTGGACACCACTAGTGTGTCAGCGTTGATCACGAGCACTTCGTCGGTGAGGAAGATGTGCGTCAGTGAAGTTTAGTTGAAGCGTGTTGGCACATCAGCCACGTTTGAAGGATGGATGGAATCCTATGCATAAGTGAATAAATCAATGGTGTGCTAATGTGAAGCTAGAAGAAAGATGTGTTCACCAGTACGATATGTATCAGCACGGGAAGAGGGGACTGGCTAAAGTGTGAATTGAAGTGTCAAAGTGATATGAGGAGGAACTGGAAATGGTAAAGAGGGGAGAGAGAGAGAGGAAAAACTTAGAATTAGCCACTTTCATGAAAGAGAGAGTTTTATGGTTCCAGTAGTAATAATTGGAGGGGGGTCCAATTTCTTTCCTTGGAGAGATGCTAAGAAAAAAAAATTGGGAGGTTGTTGTGCGGGCACAACACGATGTTGTTTTGGAATTTTGGTGGTTAGGGGTTTCCAATGGTAGACCCCAACCCCTGACTGATCCAGGTGGATATCAATGGCCACCCACCTTTTCTGACTAGATCAAAATAGTTTTTTGGCAATTTTGGCAATTTACTATTTTTAGCAGGTTTTAACTTTTGGGGCCATTTTGAGGGCCTAAATGAAGGTTTTTCGAGATAGATATTCTCAATGATATCCAAAGGCATGATTGAGCCTCCAAAATGAATCTCCTCGATGATACCTTTCCAACGAGTTATCATACGCCTAAAACAAATATCGTATGGAAAAGTTACGACCCCGGGAAGTTCATGTACGTACCCAAACGAGGCCCACATGACTTTTGGCGCTTCATCTCCTAGGGTTAGGTTTTTGGATGTATAGGTTTTTTTGAATTCATGTTTATTGTACAAAGGCCTTCAGAGCCTCATTGTAATCATCTTATTGTGAATGCAAGTAGCTGTCACATCTCTTCTCAGAGATAAGTTGCCACCATTCTAGCGAGTCTTTTAATCTGTATTTTTACAGTCTCTGTACATTTCTTTCATTAATAGGAATCGTGTATCACTGTATATTTGTGTTTATGATTTCATCTCTGATACATTTCTGTTATATTATTGAATATCTATGATAACTCTGTGCATTTCTTTATTATATTTCCGATCTCATTTCGTGCCAAAATAATAAGGATCACCGATGTAAGTTGTACTTATTAGATAGACCTTTCCAACGAGGTATTAAATACCTTAAACGAAGATCATATGAAAAATGTATGCCATCGATAAGTTAGCATATCAACTACCCCCATCGAGGCCCGCAAACCTTTTGGCTTTTCATCTTCCAGGGTTAGGTTTTGGGATTTTCTTAATTTAAAAAGGCCTTTAGAGACTCATTGTAATCATCATATTCTTTCAAATGAGCATAGTCATTGTTATTAGACTAATCAGTAAGTGCATACACAAACATATCTCCCTAGTTTCACCATGAAACTGTAACAAAACAAGACAGGATATAAAACTTTCCCTAGGTTTCAATTATCAAGCATACTAACTAACAAGAGATAAATGATATACCTTTTAAATGTAGTTTGTCCTTGCAAGTGTCATCCTCACTCCATTCTAAGGCTTATGGGATGTTGAAACTGTAAAAAGACACAAGCCAACGAAGTGAAAGCAACAATGTATACTCAACAAAACCTATGTATGTGATCAAGGAGTCATATAATAAAATAAGACCAATTTTATGGGAAAGAAATATATCACTGTATTAAAGATATGAAAGGGAGAATACAACCAATGAATTCATATTGTAAGGTCCCTTCCAACAGTTCCTTGCTTCCCAAACACTTCTTCTCCACGGATTCTGAGATCAACAATCTATCTTGACAAAGAAAAGCTTAAAGCCACAAAAATTACTCAAGCTCACACCAAAAGCTAGCCAACTCAATCATACTTTCCCCATGAGAACTCCTCTCCTTTTATAGGATGAAAAGGATAGGTTGAGGAGGTTAGGATGATCCCAAGATATCAGGGACATGACTTATATCCAAACCTATTAGAGGCCACCTCACCCTCAAAGATTATTTTCTATAACATTCGAGAAATTCCTCTTTTTCCTTCGTATGAAAATCGTCGCACCCTTAACACTGAGAAAACTGCGACGATGTTGTAGTCCACTGTGGTGCAACCTGTGATGATCTCCTAGATCGTCACACCTTTAAAACTAAGAAAGGTGCGACGATCCCTTTTTCTAATGTTTTTGACAAAGGAAAAGTATAATTACATCTCTCTGGTAAAATGTATCTTCATTCTTCTTCAGGGATTTAGGCCATTGATCCTTCTCAAGACAAAGGATATATTTACATCATTAACGGTCATAGGGGTGAACAAAATAATGTGTAACAGTGAGCCCCCCAAAGTATGAAGTTAGAACAAAGTGATAGCTGAAATACTTTGTCGAGTGTGTGTTGGGAACAAGGAACACGTCGGTTGGAAACCTGCCAACAAACAAGGAAATACGGTACAATAATATATCATCACTGAGGTAGGAATTCACACACTCAAAATACAAATGACTCAAAGCATAAATTTTGACAAGCAAATATCCATTTCAATTAAGACAGGTCATGGCCACCAAACATACACTGTGGATCCATGCCAATATGACTCAAATCTGAACATAGCCACCAAAAATACATCGTGGATATATGTGTTAAAGAATCAAATATGAACATAGTTGTTACACATGAAATTTGCACACCTAGGTACTTCACCCTAAGTGTCGTAAAGTGTCATATAAGTGTCGCATACACCTTGAAACCATGGAATAACCTATGTCACAATCCCTAGTCAATGTGGAGGAGGGATATATTACATGAAGACAAATAAATACTAAGTACACATGAATTATTATTAATATTCATGGAAAAGAAATTGTTTAAGTGAGAGAATCAAGTGCACATGAATTATTATTAATATTCATGAAAAAGAAAGTAATTAAGTGTGAGAATCCACCTCACATTTGGTTTCCTATTTTTTAGGGAAGGTGGAGGATCTCATGGATGGTTGAAATATTTCCTCCTTAAAATCCTTAAGAGATAATTCCGCCCCAAAATCCTTAAGAGATATGTTCTCCCTAAATATATTAGAGATCCCTTTCTTAGTGGATCTGATGAGAGATTCTCTCCATGGTGGTTAAATCTCCAAATATTATATAATGAGGGATTTCCATGGAGGAGGGGGAATGAAGATTGAGAATTATACTAAACTTATGATATCATGAGTGGTATTGGAACATCATCATTCTGTGTGTGGATTGTTTAAGCACGGGTTTGGACAAGGGGAACTTGATAAAGCTGTTGCACTCACATCTATGGTTGTAAGTTTTCTTCATTGTTGTTCTCATTAATATAATATTCTTGGCATGTTTCTTTCAATTATGTGTTTGATCTCACATGAATTTGTCTCTAATAGATAGACCTATTTCGAGCTAATCTCAGTAGAGTAGGAATTTGTTTGTACTTTTGTTTGTCTACAGGGATTATCGAGGAGTTTAAGATTGGAACTCAACTCGAACTGTGCAAGGACAAACATCGGTAAAAAGGTACTTCTTTTCTCCTTCCTCCTCACACAATAGTTTATCTAGATCTAAAAGGAAGTCAGTTTCCATGATAAGCATCTTTTGTCTTAAGATTTAAGAGTCTATCTCTCAAGAGGAGATCTACCTCTCAGCAGGGAGATTTTCCTACAACAGAAATTGGCGACTCCACTGGGGACGAATCGAAACTTTCAACTTTGGTTTTCCTCATAGACATTGTCTTTCCCTTTGTTATTTTTAGACCTTGTTCACCCTATATGTTTGATTTCATATGCTGATTGAATCCTTATTCCATCACATACACTCTGAATGCCAAAGTTCAACTCAGTTTTTGGGTTTTTTGGACAATTTTCTGGGTTTTAGGACACCAGCGCTCCCCTACCTTGTTATCAGAGCATCAGTGCTCCCTGAAGGTCTTAGATAGAGCATTATAATGCTCTGGTGCCCCTTACACCAGAGCATCATTCTTTCTTTGAAAAAAAACCCTTCCAGAATTGTATTTTCTGAAATCCAATCTCTATTTTTCCTTTGCTCGGCTTCTTTGTGCTTCAATGTTTCTTCCTATTGACCTTTGACACTCTGCTTTCTGAGAAATAATCACTTTGTTGATCAGATTTTGTGACCTTCTTCCTTATTTTGAGTTTTTCTGCTGTTAAGAACTTGGAATCAATCCACTTCTTTATTCTCTCTTATTCGACTGAGTGGGAACTTTGGTGAAGGGCATCAGAAATCTGTGAATCATCTCATTTGGTTATTTGAGGTCATTGTTCTTAAACATCTCTCTTTTGTGTGAATTGTTTGATTTTCTTTGTTATCTTTTGTTTTCTCTTTGCTTCTTTTTTCAATCATAGCAAGAGGGTGTGTTGTTTGTGTGAAATCTTCTTATGCTTGTCCAAATCTCCTTGATCTGAAAGGGTAGTTAGCAAGAGAAGTTTTGCATTGAATTAATCATCATTCGCATACAAACAACAAAGATACATATTAGTGATTGGTTTGCATATTAGAAGGCATTTCTAAAATGTTTCAGCATTACATTGAATTCAATTGAGAACAAATTGATTGAGGACATTCCATATTAGTGTTTGATAGTGAAAAAGACTCTTTCTCTTTCCCTTAAATAGGCGTTCATTGAAAAGAAACGATTGCTTATCATCTTTTATGCATCTTTTTGGGAATTGAGTCATCATTCTATAAGTTTCACTTTCATACACCCTTTGAGTAAAGAATAGCTGTAAAATGAATGCTAATTAAAAATTATCTATAACATTTTTGTTTTTAGGATCTTCCACCAATGGTAGACTAGGGTTAGCACTTTGGATTAGGCTGTGAGTACAACTCTCCAAAGTTTTCAAAACAAACATTATCATCCTGATCTAGGGAGAGTCAAATACAATTGTCGCATCGGTTTTCTGGGATCCCCCTCTAACACAGGGGTTACACATGAGGTCACATTCATGGGAATTATGGAGATTATCCCTCTGTGGTTCAACTTTTTGTAATGGTTGGATCGTATATTGGGGGTCACTTAAAGGTATACCCACGATTATGTGTGGGAGCCTACTGGGTTGATTTCGGACTTGTTATCCTGCCCATACGTTTCGGATCGGACTGTCGACTGTACCCGCCCTGGGACTCACTGTGAATTGGTGTCTTTAGTTGCCATAATCTTTAGGTACTTACACAAGGTGACGGTGAAGGGAAGTCTCACTATAGCTGGAATAGACATTGGTCAAACTCACTCGGGCTCCTTGGAGGGTAAATCCACAATTACTGTGTGGAAGCTTGCACCAAGGTGAAAGTTTGTTAAGCAGGTCACCATTGTAACTATTCCACCATATCCTAGCCCCTTCTCGACTTGATCACATGATGTTGGATTTAATCACCAACTAATACGATCATCGAGAGAAGTTTTGTTTGCTTGGTTGATTCCTAGATTTTATTAACGTATGTTTTTTCTTTTTGTTAGTTGGCCCTAGATTTTTAGTGTGTCCTATTATTCTCCACAATTGATCCTGTAGACGATAAAGGTCTTCGTCGATCACATAGCATGCAAGGGTTTCCTCTGGAAGGCTATCAACCCTTATCTCCTAACCCTCCAGAAGATAACTATCGTAGAGAGGTAGAAAATCAATTCGACTCTGGAATTGTTATTGCTCCTCCATTAGATAACTCAGAAGTCTCTTTGGTTATGGTTGAAAATCCCACTACATCTGTGTCAGTAACCCCTCTTGAACCACTTTTGGTTCGTTTAGACTCTCTCAGGAACTTCATAGATGAAGAGGTCCCACGATTACCAGAGAGGACTTTTACTGAAACATATATGGGATCCACAGAACCAATCTTTGGTGATGAGTATAGGACTCATGTTCATCCTAGCACCGCAGTAGATACCAATACCACACCTTATCATTTTGTATGGAGGACTTTATCGAGACACGATCTCTATGAACATTTTGAATCTTTTCGACAACCCTTTCATCCTCATGACCCTCCTAGTGAAACATGACCATCCGGTCAAACCCTGAATCACCCAGTTGATCAAGTTATTAACCCTACTATTACACCAGTACAAGTCCATCCTAATGTTGGAATCATCACCTCTACTCATCTCCAAGGAACTTAAATCCCTACCCTCGTTTCTACAAGACTTTACTCTACAGCTCCACATGTTCCACACGATCCTACTGGGACATCTTCTCACCCGAGAATGAAGACCCCTACCGGCCAAACACAATCGGCTGGAGGGAAACCACCATCTAATGAACCTTTCCCTCCTGGAGGACTACCTTTCCATGGCAGGCCTACCCCTCCCGGGGGAAAACCCCCTTTTCATGCTCCTCCTGGAGGGCACCCTTCGTTTTCTATTCATACCCCGATCGTTAATCCACCGCTGGCAGAGGGGCAACCTTCATTTGTTGGAAACCCTCCACCATCCTGGGGAGTATCTTCAGGAGGCACTTTTATTCAACCCCACATTGCGGGGAACTCGTATAATAATCCACTAGGAGGAGTATCAAATCTTGTTCCTTCCGGAAGGTCTTACGAACAACCTTATCCGGGCGGTATCCCAAACACCACCTGGAGTTATTCGAGACCACAATCTTATCCTCCTCATGGGTCTAATGTGTATCTTCCTCCGAGATCTACTCCTTACCATTCTCAAGGGAAAAATGTTTATCCTCCTCATGGGAAAACAAATCAATCGGCCTATAATGCTCAGAACCCACCGGGTTATGCAATTTTTTCTCATCCATCATCGAATCCTTCTTATCCTGGCCAGCAAAAATCGTATGTAGGAGGACCTACTAGTTACAACTATCCACCTAACCCAGTTTATGGTCCTACAGGTGTTCCTATGACGCACCAGTATCATCCGCAAATTAACCAACAGCTACCTTTCCTTGCAACTTTTGATCTCCCAGACTTGTCTTGGTTAACTAATGATCATATTTTTCATTGACCAGTTTGGCCAGTCATTCCAGATAAAATTCCTTTTGATATTGTGAAATTTGATGAAAAATCTAGCGAAGATCCAAACAACCATGTGATGACTTTCCATTTGTGGTGTTCATCAAACTCCCTCGTGGATGATTCTGTATGTTTGCATCTTTTCCAGCGAACACTTACTGGCTCAGCGGCAAAGTGGTATATTGAACTACCACATGCTTCTTTTCATAATTTCAATTCCCTTGCTATGTCTTTCCTCACGCATTTTCAACTACCTATTTTCTACAAGATGGGTACTGAACTCTTGACCTCCCTCCGTCAAACTGACTCTGTGTATATATCTGACCATATTCATGAGTGGAGGTGATGATGAAGGATGATCAAGGCAATCATTCCTGACATATTATTGGCAAAATGGTTTACTAAATCACTTTTACCCCCGATCGCTCGCGATGTCGTTATGGGTGGCGCGGTCACAGAGGAGCAAGCCATCGCTCGGGCTCATTATTTATATTTGGTTTATTCCTAATCTAGTACTTTGTATGATTTTCTTCTGAATGTTTCTCAAGCTAATACCGATCCATCTAAACTATCATCCTCATCTCATGCGGATGGTGTTATCGGTTCCATCAAAACTCAAATTACTTCCCAATCGACCACACTCTCCTCTACATTTCCCCAAACTCAGATATCTGAGGTGAATGTAGTTCAATCTACACCTTCAAAACAATCCGAAGGTAAGAAGAAGACAAAGAATAAATCAAAAAATAACAATGAACAACCAAAAAATCAAGCTCAAACACCTGTTACCGAAAAGAAAACACAACGGAAACTGAAATTCCCATGTATCATTTGTGGTGATGATCACTACACTTGAGACTGTCCACTTTGCAATGAAGTGGCCAAAATTTTCCAACGAAAGTCACAACCCGCTATGCTTACTCATCCTTTTCCACAGCAGCAATCCATGGTTGCTCAAACCCCCTCTCCTGGGGGAAGTTCTAGCCATCCTAATGATGAGGCCTTGTCGAGTGCACATATTTATATGTTTAATGGGATTAATTTGACCACTCTCTCTAAGACATGTGACACACCAGGTAACCCTGACAAAGGAAAAGACACTAACGGTACTGGTAATTTACAGGATCCTTCATCGTCCTCCGTTAGTCTTCCATCGGTTAATCCTCCATCTGGACCACTTCAGATTGAGAAACCTGTGTTTGACTCTATCTTACGCCCTCCTAAAAGCACTATATGTAAATCTACCTTTAATCCTAGTTCACGTGCCGCCCAAAACTACAACATTGTTGAATATTTGGCTCAAGCACTATGTGTTATGTATGTGCTAGAAATCCTACAGCATTTCCCCAGTCAACATAGAACTCTTTTGGCCGCTATTGGCACTGTTGATCCTGAGTCGTCCAACCATATCATGTTTAACCTGGACAATTATGCATCTCGACTCTCCCACCAACTTGCTTTCCAAGTTGATGTTGTTGTTCACAATCAAAAAATACACCGAACTATTATAGATGAGGGAGCCTCGACTTGTGTCATGTCTTTGGTGTGTTGGAAAGGTTTAAAATCACCCGCACTTAACAAATACCCAACGATATTACGCACCTTTGATGGGCGAGGTTTTCATCCCCACGGGCTATTATAGTCCCTGCCCATCCAATTGGGTGGAAAAATTGCTACTGTTGATGTTGAGGTGGTCGATGCTCCTCTCGATTACAACTTGTTAGTTGGAAGAAGTTGGTTTTATTCTATGACTTTCGTTGCCTCGTCGGGCTTTCGATGTGTCCAATTTCCTCATCAGGACAAAATTATCACTGTTGATCAGTTGGATTTTTGCACGATCGATGCTCGCGTTCCCGCTACCAACAATATTCCTTTCTTGGGAGACCACAAGATCACGTATGAAAGCGTTGGTGTTGGCTTACTGAAATATTCTAGCCTCATGGGTACCATCCCTACACCACTTCCTATGACTACACATCATATTGCCAACATCAATATGATTTCGACCGTGGCTTATCAATCTTTGGAATCATCTGACCCTTGGATTGTACCTTGTCCATTGGAATTCAATGCACTAGGTGACATCGTGCCACTTAGTCTATTCAAAACATCATACATTTCTATCCAATCTGCTTCTCCCTCATTAGATGACCAACATCTATTGGCACTTGACGGTTCCTTGATGCAATCACGTTTGCGTTCCTTTCCATCTGCGATCGATTACATTTCCCCAAATTTTCCCTCGGATGAATCTATCATGGAAATGTTGTGCATTGACAAGCTACCTTGGGATGATAACTATCATCGATCCTCTTTTCTTCCCCCTTGTGAAGAAATTCAGGCAAATATACAGTCTATCTCCCCTCCTGACGATGATTTTTTATTCTCTCCCGTGCCTTTGACTTCCGATGATTTGGATCCAGTAGTTGACATTGTGATTTCTGCGGTAAGGTTATTGGAGCCTGATCTCCTTACCCCTATCGTGACCCTCGACATGTGTTCCTTCTCGAGTGATTATCTTCCATCCAGCGAAGATCTCCTAGAGGCCATGAACAAGTTTTGTCCCTTGACATGGTATCCTTCCAGAGCATTATCCTCTTGGAAGCCATGATCAAGAAGCAGTTACGAGCATAGTTTCTCTTCTCTGTAACAAGCTCGTTAAAAAATGAAACAGAGGTCTTGAGCATAGTTTTCCTCTCTATAGCAAGCTTGTTAAAAAATGAAACAACAATTTGGGGATCGAACCTGAAACCCCGAGCATAGTTATTTTCCTGTGTCAAGCTCGTTAAAAAATGAAACAATCACCTCTCTTGAACCTTCTTTTCATACACCCTTCTCCTTTTTCTCATCTAGTAGAGAAATTGGTGACAACCTCAACGTCGGTGAATGAATTGAAGCTTGGGGGGCATGTCTCCAGCCTTTGATGATAATTTTGGAGTTAAGCCACTAGATTTCAAGATGGGGGCATACCGAGCTTAGTCTTTGTTCTTTCTCGTGCTCGTAAATACATGAGAATGCATCTGGGTAAAATTTTATCTCTTTTTCGGACCTGTATGGATACACGAAAAAGGAACCCTCTGGAGTCATCTTTAAGCTCTTTTCAGACTCTCTAAACATGAAAATATTGTCAAGTGATCTTGCTTCCTTTCCCACTCGTTAAAAGGTTTGAAAGGGTGTCTTTCGAGTGATAATTTATCTCTTTTTCATCCTCGCGAGACTAACATTACAAAAAAGGACAACATTGGATTCATCTTTAAGTTATTTTCAGACTCTCTAAACATGAAAATATTGTCGAATGACCTTGTTCTCTTCACGCTCGTTAAAGTATTTGAAGAAAACATCTGTTGAGTGATATTTTATCTCTTTTTCGGTCTCATCAGACTACTTTATGAAAAAGGAATTGAGAGAGTTCTCTTTTAAGTGTTTTTCCAGACTCTATAATCATGAAAAACCTTTGAGTTTTCTATCTTTGGACTCGTTAAACAAACATCGACAGACCCATACAAGATCAAACCCTTACTTCTTCCAGTTCGTTAAACAAAGGAAGAGGAACTTACCGAAGGTGAGTTATATCGAGCATGTGTTACCCTCCTCGAGCTCATTAAATTAAAAAGAGGTACTCGTCTATCTGGATGGGGGGAAAATTGAAGGAAGCAAGCCAAGCAGTTTTTAAGAACATTACCAATAACTCTTAGAGTCGCCCTTGAAAACAACACTTTGTCTTTGCACACATCTTAATCTGTTGAACCTCTACACTGAACCAATCCTCTGAGTTTTTCTTACTCCTTTGGGTCACCCGACAAAAGTCACAGTATCCACTTCATTATCGTGTTTTGGTCCATGTCATGTTTCTGCTGTTGTGCCTCAGTGTTCAAGGGAAGTATTCGCCTCGAGATTCAACCATCACAAATATCCTGTTTCAATACCCGTGTCATTCCATGTTCATTTGATCTACCAATTACATCTATGTGTCTGTTTCATGTCGTTGATGGGGGATACATCAAGGCCCTCCTTCGACGAGTCTATTCATGTCAACTTCAACACATTATCCAGGAACTTGACTTAGAAACCAGTTAGTACTTTGGGACCTGCATGCCTCAATGGCAGGTCTCCTCACATTCGACAGTGGGTTTACATCATTGACCTTTGATCATATGATTCCACAGATGTTCGACTTCAGCTCATCCATTCACATTCGTTGGAATGTACTAGAGTACCTTGGGAATCATTGACATCAATGGTGATCTCCCTCGCTCTTGTTAATGGTTTACATCATTGACCGGTAATCAAGAGGTTTCTGCCATGTTCGACATCAGGAAATATATTCACATGGTTAGATTCATGCTACATCAGGATCGGTAAGAAGACCCTGGGTTGAGTGATCACTCTGATATGTACTTTTCCCAAGTTGCGACAGAGTTTCTCTTGAACAATGACACATATATTGTCACATAGATCCACTTTGTATTGGTTGTGGCTATGTCTTGTCATCTCGTAGATCCACTATGTATTCTTTGTGGCTACGATCAATTCAGGTCATGGGAGTATAGATCCATAGTGTATTTTCGGTGGCTATACCTTTTATCAATATAATTATGGATACGCAATGTATTTTATGGCGGCCATATCTTGCAAGTCTTGATCAACCAAGCATAGGTATGCCTGCCTTGGGTTTGAAACATGTCATAATATTTGTTGGATGTTTGTGTGCAGCTTCTACTAGGTTCTCTGAGTCCACACTCTTTCTTTAAATATTTGTAAATTGTTTCAGCCATCATTCTCTCTTCTGACCTTACACTTTAGGGGGCATTATGTTATGCATGAAATTTGCACACCTAGGTACTTCGCCCTGAGTGTCGTAAAGTGTCATATAAGTGTTGCATACACCTTGACACCATGGAATAACCTATGTCACAATCCCTAGTCAATGTGGAGGAGGGATATATTACATGAAGACAAAGAAATACTAAGTACACATGAATTATTATTAATATTCATGGAAAAGAAATTGATTAAGTGAGAGAATCAAGTGCACATGAATTATTATTAATATTCATGAAAAAGAAAGTAATTAAGTGTGAGGATCCACCTCACATTTGGTTTCCTATTTTTTAGGGAAGGTGGAGGATATCATGGATGGTTGAAATATTTCCTCCTTAAAATCCTTAAGAGATATTTCCTCCCGAAAATCGTTAAGAGATATTTTCTCCCTAAATATCTTAGAAATCCCTTTCTCAGTGGATCTGATGAGAGATTCTCGCCATGGTGGTTAAATCTCCCAATCTTATATAATGAGGGATTTCCATGGAGGAGGGGGAATGAAGATTGAGAATTATACTAAACTTATGATATCTTGAGTGGTATTGGAACATCATCATTATGTGTGTGGACTGTTTAAGCAAGGGCTTGGACAAGGGGAACTTGATGAATTTTTTACACTCACATCTATGGTTGTAAGTTTTCTTCATTGTTGTTCTCATTAATATAATATGTTTGGCTTGTTTCTTTCAATTATGTGTTTGATCTCACATGAATTTGTCTCTAATAGATAGACCTATTTCGAGCTAATCTCAGTAGAGTAGGAAGATGTTTGTACTTTTGTTTGTCTACAAGGCTTATCGAGGAGTTTAAGATTGGAACTCGACTCGAACTGTGCAGGGACAAACACTGGTAAAAAGGTACTTATTTTCTCCTTCCTCCTCACACATTAGTTTATATAGATCTAAAAGGAAGTCAGTGTCTATGATAAGCATCTTCTGTCTTAAGAGTTAAGAGTCTAGCTCTCAAGAGGAGATCTACCTGTCCGCAGGGAGATTTTCCTACAACAATAGCCATGAGACATACATTGTGGATCTATGCAACAGTACAATATGAATATACTCCAACGCAACATGAATCTGTCAAAGAAGATTCAGGGTCTTCTTCTCCATCACTCTATAGTATGAATCTAACCATGTGAATACATTTGTTGAAGTTGAACATGGTAGAAACCACTTGATTACCGGTCATTAGTGAATACCATTAACAAGTGCGAGGTAAATCACCATTAATGTCAATGACTCCCAAGGTACACTAGTACAATCCAATGAATGTGAATTTGTGAGATGAAGTCGAACACTCGGTGGAATCTCTCGATCAGAGGTCAATAATGAAAACCCATTGTCGAAAGCGAGGAAACCTTCCACTGAGGCATGCAAGTTCCAAGGTACCAATTAGTTTCTAAGTCTAATTCCTAGATAATGAGTTGAAGTCGCCAAGAAACGACTCGTCACAAGAGGGCATTAATGTATCCCCAGTATGTTCGCCAAATTTTTTATTGGACTAATCGGTAAGTGCGAACACAAACAGATCTCCCTAGTTTCACCACGAAACTAGAACAAAACAAGACATGATATAAAACTTTCCCTAAGTTTCAATTATCAAGCATAATAACTAATATGAGATAAATGACATACCTTTTAAATGTCATTTTTCCTCACTAGTGTCATCCTCGCTCCATTCCAAGGCTTATGGGATGTTAAACCTGTAAAAAGACACAAGCCAACGAAGTGAAAGCAACAATGTATACTCAAAAAAACCTATGTATGTGATCAAGGAGTCATACAATAAAATAAGACCAATTTTATGTGAAAGAAATATAGCATTGTATTAACGATATGAAAAGGATAATCGTCGAACGAAAATCGTCGCACCCTTAACACTGAGAAAAATGTGATGACATCGCAGGCCACTGTGGTGCAACCTACGGAGTTCCTAGATCGGCGTACCTTTAACACTAAGAAAGGTGCGTCGATCCCTTTTTCTAAGGTTTTTGACAAAGGAAAAGTATAATTCCATCTCTCTGGGAAAATGTATCTTCATTCTTCTTCAGGGATTCAATCCATTGATCCTTCTCAAGACAAAGGATATGTATACATCATTAACGTTCATAGGGGTGAAAAAAATAATGTGTAAAAACCATCACATCTCTTCTCGGAGATAAGTTGCCACCATTCTAGAAAGTCCATTCACTCTATATTTTTATAGTTATGTTCATTTTTCTCATTAATAGAAATTATGTATTACTATATATATGTGCCTCTTGTTATATATCTAATATATCTATGTTATATTTTTTTCTCTCTTGCAATATCTCTATATATTTATTTGTTATATCTCTGCTCTCATTTCATTCTCAAAATAATCTGGATCAGTGATATCAGAGAAGGCTACTCTTGGTCATTTTTTTAGTGCATGTCCCCGATGAGGTCCGAGTATAGAAAGTTAGGTCTCGAGCTTATCTCTCTTGAGGAAAATCACTCTCACATGCCCAAGAAACCCTCTATGGAGGAAGAAAAGAGAAATGATGAAGTAGAAGATTCTATTAATATGTTGCTTAAGCAAGCTGTCACGCGACAGAGGGATGAAATGATAGAGAATTTTCCCCAAATCCTTCGATGCCTGTCGATAACAACATATGTTTCTTCATCAAGAAACCAATTTGGAGGCACTGCTCCTTTCAAGGTACAATTTAATTTTTATATTCCCGTATTTGAAGGTCATATAGTTGTATATGCTCTTGAAAAATGGTTAAATATGCTAGAAGGTTATTTCTCTGTGCACAATTTCTCCAACGGAGAAAAGGTCACCTTAGTTCTCCTTAAGTCTCTCTCCCATGTCAAACATTGGTGGGAAACTTAGTGTGAGAAAATTTCCACAAAGGATTCTAGAATGTTCGAGGTCGAACCCACTTGGGAATATTTTGTAGATGTTGTCAAGGAACAATATTACCCTGTTGGAAAATATGAAGACAGTACATGAGATGGACCAGGTTGCGTCAAGAGAGGGGCCAAGCAGTGCCAAAGTTCACCAATACCTTCCATACCTTGCACACCATGTTGGGTATCAAATATTCTGAATGACATTTGGTTCTGAAATACCATGGGGATCTACATAGGTACATCCAAATTGAAATGGAGTTTCTAGACATCTCATCGCTGGGAGTTGCTTATCGATATGCTGTCAAAATTGAGCAAAAATTTAAGCACCAGAAAAAAATGAAAGTTTGGGTCTGCAAATACACAACAACCAAAGTATACTAAATAATTCCCTAACAACCAGCCTCTAGAAAACCAGTCCAAGCCACAGGGAAAGAAGGGTAACAGAAAGACGAAGAAGGACATTGGAAAGTGGTGTGATTTCCACAAAAGCCCCTGGCACAACACTGATGAATGTCGCTCAAAACATTCATTGGTGGCCAAAATCAAAGAAAAAGAGTTGAACCCTGATTCAAAAAATAATGGAAGGAGACAAATCATCGATGTAGACCCCACTGCCATTGTCGCAACCACAATGAAACAACCAGAAGAACCAACAGATCATGAAGAGGGGGAGTGCCTCTTCCATTCATAGATGTGGGTAAAGGGGACCCCATTGAATTTCATTGTTGATAGCAGAAGCCAAAAGAAATCATATCAATAGAGGTCGTCAAATAGCTGGAATTTCCAACAACACCACACCTGCAGCCATACAACATCAGGTGGCTTCGCCAGCAATGAGATCTTCGTGTCAGCGAACAGTGTCTCATTTCCTATGACATCAAGCCCTTCAAGGATGAGGTCTTGTGTGATATTTCCATGTTGGATGTCTGTGATGTTCTTTTGGACCAACCATATATGTGGAAGCGCCATGTTGTTTATGAGTCTCGACCTCATAGTGTTAATGTTACTCTCAGGAATCACCTCTAAAGGATACCAGAAGTAGTTATGACTACTGTTTTGAAAAAAGAGTGCAACAAAGTCGTCTCTCATACGCAAAAGTTTAACTTCTTCACGATTCAGGAAGAAGGTGAACAAAAGGAAACTGTGACCACTACGGCCTCAGTCCAAGCCCCTTCTATCCAGCAAAAGGAGGTTGACAATATTGAAGCAAAGAAAAAAAATTCCTTCTGCACACTATCATCTCATGCAGCTAGACTAGTTAAAAAGTTCCAACCCTGTTTATGGGCGAAATTGACCGTCTGTCAACTGGAAGAGCGAGTCCGGTCCGGAGTTGTCTAAAAAACCCAATTCATTTGGTGTAACTCATTCTGATGGGTTTAATGGCTCCGTTAGCCAATCTAAGAATCCTAAAAGAATTGAATAAAAGAGAGAAATAACTAACTAATTACTAAACAATGTACATATGTTCTAATGTAACTATAGTAGTTGTATTTAAGAAGAAGATATACAAGTCTTGTTTATTTACATGATTTACAAGATGCAATTTTTAATCGAAACTTACGAAAATCAATGTGAAAAATGATTGCTTCTAGGAAGCAGATAAAGAAAGAACATAAAAATATTTATTGTTTTTCTTTTATAAATTTAAAGAATCTTGCAAAAAAAAGTTAATGAAACATGAGCATGTGGATAGTCAAAGATGAACCATACATTATAGTTTCAATGATATGTAAATGACAGAAAAATACAAAGAAGCTATCCTATCAGTGAATTAGTGAGGTGTATCCAAGCATCTGCATGAGTGGTGAACATCTAACTCCCATGTCCAAGAGAGAAATCTACAATGAACCTTATGACTATTCTAAATAAATTTAGAACATGTATTGGTACCTTAGGTTTTAATGACAGAAAAGGAAACAAAAACAAAAACCTGTGATCTCATAATTATACATGATTACAGCAAGATAAATATGGAAGCAATCTATTCATTTTATCATTCAATTTAAAACTCAAAGATAAATTTCATTATTTAAATCGAAGATATAATCACGACATTTATATTTTGATTGAAGCAAATGATAGATGGTATTTATAATATAAACCTCCTACACATCACATATCATTTAATCTAAAAATATCAAACCTGCACATGTAACAAGATTAAAAAAACATAAATAACAACATTATAAACAAAAGGCTAAAGCCAAAATGCATATATGTCGTTCTATTAAGTTTTTGGAATCACTTGTCCATTATGTAGTCCTGGAAGAAATTTTTTGGATAATAGACTTTAAAGATTGGAAAAATTAATACATAAATGATAATAATTAACCATGTATTGATAAAAAAGACTAAAGCTATTTAAATCAATGCATAATCAATTATTCAAAGAATATGAATATATTATAATGAATATAAAACCATTTTACTTACTGGACAAAAGCCATTAAGAAACCTGGAATTCCATATTCTTCTTTAAAAATACTCGTCCATTCTCCCAAAGATTCCAGCCATCCATTACTCCATTTGAAAAGAAATAAAAATTTTACGAAAAAGATATAATATACAAAAGATAAAGGATTAAAATCCTCCTCTCCATTTCTTGGATCCCATGGCTCTGAACTTTCTCATATATTTATACAATGAATGAACAGTCTGGGCGTCACTATTAATTTTTGCCACCTGAAATTTGTCTCATAAAAAGACATCAATATCTCTCAAATCGTACATTTGTTTGGGAAAATATCTATGCGGAAGGTAAATGGGTCCATTTGGGTTCTAGGTTTTCAACTTTTTCTTCAAATTCTTCA
>ML780536.1:1932849-1943291 GCA_009831015.1 Picea engelmannii | reverse complement strand
GCAGTTACATTATTTTAACACCTTGAGCCATAGAGTGTGATTTGCCTTCACCATTCTACATGAAGAGACCATAATCGGGGAGATTTTGACCAGAGCATGGTTCGACCCGAATGTGACTGCTACTAAGAGAGTTACAATCAGAACGAAAATATGTCCTAGCCCCCGAGAAGTCACCGACTATATGTTCTAAGACCCTAGAGTGTCTCTCTACCCGAATATTCGACGAAGGAAAGGAAGAAACAAATTCATCGAAATCTCTTGTGCCAGGAGAAGAAAGAGTGGGTAAAGGTGGGACTTAAATAGACCAATAATCACCCAAAACCTTCATGTCGAACCTCCCAAATCTATCCCATCCACTAGAGGAAAGAAAAATGGTAGCTCTAGAACCTTCTCAATCCTCCAGAAACAAACTATTTCCTTAAGACCCGCAACAGAAGAGGAATGAGGTCTAGGTGGTGATGCCCAAATATTTTTCCGATGCAACAAATCCACCTCATAATTTAACAGTTTGATATCCTCTATTGCGACGTGCAGACAGACAGGGAGAGTCGGTGCCAAGAGGTAAGTCTGGGAGGATTCTTCGACACAAACCTTTGGTAGGAGAGTTGTGATGGCTTTTGGGGAGGAAACAAAATGTCGGCAGAAGAGGGAGTGGCCAGAGAAGAAAATCTAGAAGTGTATGGATTAATGATGGGGATAAAAATACCTCGTTCTTCCATAAGCAAGCAAGAGCTCGACAATGGCGGAACAAGGTGGAGTAAATCAAGTCACCCACAAAAGAAGTAGTATCATCTTTTGAGGAGATTAAAAATATGAAAACCTCTCATTATAGTAACATATATGCAGAGGAAAGTAATTGGGATGAGGGGCTATGTGAGAAATTCATATCCCATATTTCAATGAAAATAACTGAGGACAATCATGGATTGAACAGGCCAGTTACAGAAGAAGAAATGTTTACAACCATTCATCAATATAATCCAGATAAATCCCTCGACCATGATGGGTTTACCATCCATTTCTACAAAATATGTTAGTCTATTATAAAATTTGATCTAATAAGGATGATACAATATGTGCATAAATCCTATTGGATGGGGGAAGATACAAACTCCTCCTTCTTAGCTCTTTTTCCAAAAGAAAAGAGGGCCTCTACATTTGAAATATTGCGTCCATTTTTTTTATGTAATGTTTGTTATAAAATAATGCCTAAAATTATAGCAAACAGGTTGAAAACCTATTTGAAAACATTGACCCTTCCAAATCAAGGAGGATTTGTGGAAAATGGAAAAATATGGGACAATATTATATTGGTGCAAGAGGCCATTCACTCTAGTTTCAGTCGAGGGGAAAAAGGCATGGTTGTAAAAATAGACATGGCTAATGCTTTCGATAGAGTAAAGCACATTTTTCTTAAGGAAGGTTTGGAAAATTTTGGCTTCAACAAGGCCTTTGTATCCTGGATAGGTGCTTGTATTTATAACCCCTAGATAGCCCCTTTAGTGAATTGCAGGCTTTCTTCGTTCTTCAAAGCTACCCAAGGGATTAGGAAGGGTCGCCCTCTTTCCCCCTTACTATATGTGATTATGGTTGAGGCTCTTAATAGAAGGCTAGAATGGGAATTAAAATCGAGAGGTACTCTTGGGTTACGTGTAGTAAGAGGAGTTAAAAGGATCAACCATTTGCAATTTGTCAATGATACATTGTTGATGGGGGAAGCATCCAAAATTATTGTTTGGAGATTTAAATTATTGTTCACTCAAGTATCTAGAGGTATAGTTTGTTGATGATTACAGGTGTGTGAGACATCCTCCAGGACACTGACAAGGTGAGTTGGCCTGAGAGAGACCCCATGAGTTAGGGTGTGCCCATGAGATGGGTGTGTTGTTCCTCTCTAAGACGGAGAAGGAAAGTTGTGTGTACCAGTGTGTGGGGTGAGGAAGCCCATGAGTTGGGTATTCCCATGAGATGAGATGGATATGGAAAGTTGTGCCTATATGTGAGGTGGAGAAGCCCATGAGATGGGTGTATGGTTCCTCTCTGAGACAGAGATGGAATGTTGTGTGCCCCTGTGTGGGGAAGCCCGTGATTTGGGTGTATAGTTCTGAGACAGAGATGAAACAATGTATTGGCCTCCTCTGTGAAGAGAGTTGAGATTATGTGATACTCCAGATGATTCTCCTATGTAACTCAGTGAGAAAGAGATCTGTTGAGTTGGGTGTGCATATGGTTGAGCACAGGTGAACATGATCCCAGTGGTACCGATGTACTAGCCTCCTCTCCGCAAAGAGTTGAGATGATGTGATACTCCAGATGATTCTCATGTGTAACGCAGTGAGAAAGAGATCCATTGAGTTGGGCGTGCCTGTGGTTGAGCACAGGTGAACGTGATCTTAATGGCTGAGCACTAGTGAGTGTGGTTCTCCTGTGAGACACAGTGAGATAGAGATGTCGACATCCATGTGGCTAAGCACAGATGGATGTGCCCCTAGTGGTTGAGCACTAGTGGGTGTATGAGATCCCTTGCTATATTGTACAAGAGTCACTTACCTGTAACCATATTTGTGATGTAAAGGGTACAGGTCTGCCCCACCATAAAGTGAAAGATAATTAATATGGTCATTATTAATTATATTATAAGTTATTGAGGTCGTCCCTATTGTGCCAATAGACACTATTGTTGATAGGTTCAGTCTAATATAAATAAAGGTAAAATTTCCCATTGAGGAATCATATCACAAGTGTGAGTTTGGAAATTTCAGCAAACACTTGTTCTTGGGAAAAGTGTGCACCTCTCTTGGGCACTAGTCTTCTAGGGTTTGTGAAGCATCATTTTGTGTGCTAGTTCTTTATGGTGGTGGAGGTCTTTCTCTTGAAGAATATAGCAAAGGATTGGTTGGGATTTCTTCCCTTGTTGAAAAGGGTTTCCCAGAATACTTCTTGTGTACTTGTCCATGGTGTTTCTTCTTGTGATCTTGGTTGCTGCAACAAATTTTTTATGGTTTAAGTAAAATGATAAAAATGGAATGAACTTCATGCTTAAGCCTATCTTATTGAAAACTCAACATGGTATGAGAGCATAGGTCTTGAAGAACCCATTTCAAAATCTTCTACCGGTCATTCCTCCTCTTTTGCAGAATCGTACAACCCTGCTAGAGTTTCCATAAAATTCGTACGACCCTCTTCTTTTGGGTGTTTCAAAACTTCACACTTGGATGTTGGGGCTGAAATTTGGACAGGAGGGTACGGCCTCCTTCAGCGCACCTCCAGAAACTCTCAAAGTGAAATTCTGTGAATTTTGGATTTTTGGCCCTAGGGTTTCTAGGGTTCCACAAATTTCTACAAATTTCTAGTTTTAGGGTTTCTGCAGCTCTTTGAATAAGCCTTCAAGATTATGTATGTTCTTCTAACTTTCAAGGCTTATTTTTGGCAGTCATAAGACCAACAAAACCTAAGGTTTCTAGCCTAGCCTAGTCATTAGGTTTTCTAGCCCAGTTAACAAGGGTTTGTGAAGAATCTAAAAAAATATGATGAAAAAAACTATGATGGAAGATCAGCTTGATGGATCAAGCAACTTCAAGTTCCTGGAAGATAAGACTTCATAGGAAGACTTATTGTGGGTGATACAAAAAGGTTTATCAGAGACAGTTATCGATGAATGGAAGGAAGATGATGTCAAGACAAGGAAGCCAATCATCTACTCAAGCTCTTACATTGAAGGGCTAGCTTCAAAATAACAAGATGACAAAAGGTGACACAGTGACTACCTTCTTCATGAAGATCTCAGAGGATAGAGATCAACCAAGTGCCATTGGAGAAATCATATCAGCACCCTCAGGTATGCATTTGTATATATTATTTGTATCATTGTCATGAGGGAAATTGCAGGAGGAAGGAACCTTTGTTGAAGTCATGGATCCAGAGGGATCTCGGTGCATTCAGACGAACAACACACTAGAAGTGAAAACTCCAAGTTTGATTTTTTTAATTATCATGCCTCTAAACTACATTTCTAAAGTTTGCTACATTACAAGTAGGTGTTGTAGTTGTGACAACAATCCTTAAATTGTTTTGATTCTAGAGATGTACTCATTATTCTCCTTTAGGAGATATTCTTGTTTTGTTTCCTTTCGTTTGTTTTCTTGTTCCAGGCAGGTTAAGAACAAAGGAACGTGATTATAATTCAGACTTCAGAGGAAGTCAAAACTATTTGAGGACGAAGAACAGAACCATCATTGAGGAAACCAATGCAATAATGCATGATCAGAATCTTTCTATGATTATATGGGCAGAAGCATGCATGACACAGTGTATGTTCAGAACAGGAGTCTTCACCAGATTTTGAAGAAACATAACTTCTGAAGAAGCCTTCATCGAAGTGAATCCCGAGATTGAACACTTCAGGATATTTGGGTGCCCATTGTATTTTCATGTACCCAAAGAGAAGAGGTCAAATCTAGACCCTTCAGGGAGAAAGGATACATTTATGAGATAACAAGTGAATCGTCAAAGACATATCAGATCTACATCCCTCGTCAGAGACAGTTTGAGACAAACAGATTTGTTTCCTTTGAAGAAGAGATAGTCTGTCAAAGATCCATAGAATCTCAGATGGAGATTGACAGTGAGACAATACCTTCTCCCCCTTCAACAGTTCAGAGGGAGATAGACATTATTCCAGCCGATCCAGTTGCTCCAATTGATATGCCCAGAGATATTGCAGTAGGGCATAAAAGGCTTGCCTAAGCTCAACAAACTTTGCAGGAGGCAGAGGAAATACAAACCCCTCAAGGCACATCCCAGGAGAGAAAAAGAGATTTTCGAGCTACCCCTCAGTCATGATCCACTTCATTGATTATGAGCCTTCTTGTCATGGAGAAGTGACAGGTGAACAGGTATGGAAAGATACCATGGCAGAAGAATACTAGTATATATTAAAGAATGATGTATGAGATATTGTTCAAAGACCAGAAAGGAAATCTATGGTGACTTCCAAGTGGATCCATAAGATCAAGCATGCAGTTGATGGAAGTGTCGAGAAATACAAAGCGAGATATGTAGCCAGAGGATTCCCACGAACAGAGGGAGTTGTCTATGATGAGACACTTGATCCACTAAGTCCGACACACTTCCATCTGTACTACCATCCATGAGTTAGAAACTACATCAGATGGATGGATTCTTGATGAGGTTGGGTTTCAACAAGAGTGTTGTTGATCCAAATCTATATTATTACATTGTTGGTGACAAGAGCCTGATTTTGGTGACTTATTCAGAAAGCCTTGTTATTAGATACAAGTAAGCTTTGACTTCTGATTTCGAGATGAAGGATCTCGGTACAATACACTACTTCTTGAGACAAGAAGTATGACAGAGGACCAATGAGACTTTTCCTGAGTCAAGGAAAATATACAGTGGGGATATTACAAAAGTTCAATGTAACAGAATGCAAATCCATACACCGATAGTGATGGATTTGAAGAAAATGAATGATGATGATTCAGACGAGATTGATCCACAACTGATTGGATCACTAATGTATCTAGTTAACACCAGACCTGATTCATGCTATGTAGTGAATGTACTTAATCAATTCATGAGTCGGTCGAGACAGACTCACGAGATAGCAGTAAAACATGTATTGAGATATATACAAGGCACAGTTGGATATGGCATGAGATATGCCTCCAGTGTGGACTTGAGTTTGCAGGGATATGCCGATACAAATTCGGCAGAGAGTATAGTGGACCGGAAGAGCACATATGGTTGTTGTTTTCCTTGGGGTTTGCCATGGTTTCCTGGTGCAGCGGGAAACAAAGCTTTGTGGCCTTGAGTACCGCAGAAGTAGAGCATATAGCATTGAGTATGGCAGTGCACAAAGCAGTTTGGCTTTGCAAGCCTCTGACAAATTTATTTGATCATGAGATGCATTCTATTATTATAACTAGAGTTGTATGAAGCTCTTTGAGAACCCTGTGTTTGAAACACGTTGAGATAAAATATCATTATATCAGATACATGGTGCAGAGGAAAGCAATACATGTGCAGTGCCTTCCTACACATGAACAGATTGCAGATATCTTCACCAAACTGCTTGCCAAAACGAAGTTTGATTACTTCCGTGAGATACCTGGCCTGGTGAAGATTACCTCCCTAGTTGAGAGGGAGTGTTGATGATTACAGCCAAGATGAAGTTCGGGTACTTCCATGAGAGACTTGGTCTGGTGGAGAATGCCTCCCTAGCTGAGAGGGAGTGTTGATGATTACAGCTACGTGAGACATCCTCTAGGACACTGACTAAGTGAGTCATCCTGAGAGAGAGCCCATGAGTTAGAGTGTTCCCATGAGATGGGTGTGTTGTTCCTCTCTGAGACGGAAAAGGAACATTGTGTGTACCACTGTGTGGGGTGAGGAAGCCCATGAGTTGGGTGTGCCCATGAGATGGGTGTGTGGTTCCTCTCTGATACGAAGATGGAACGTTGTGCCTCTATGTGAGGTGGAGAAGCCCATGAGATGGGTGTGTGGTTCCTCTCTAAGATGGAGATGGAATGTTGTGTGCCCCCTGTGTGGGGAAGCCCATGAGTTGGGTGTATCATTCTGAGACAGAGATGAAACGATGTATTGGCCTTCTCTGTGTAGAGAGTTGAGATGATGTGTACTCCAGATGATTCTTCTGTGTAACGCAATGAGAAAGAGATATGATGAGTTGGACGTGCCTGTGACTGAGCACAGGTGAACGTGATCCCAGTGGTAACGATGTACTGGCCTCCTCAATGCAGAGAGTTGAGATGATATGATACTCCAGATGATTCTCATCTGTAACGCAGTGAGAAAGAGATCTGTTGAGTTGGACGTGCATGTTGTTGAGCACAGGTGAACGTCATCCTAGTGGTTGAGCACTAGTGAGTGTGGTTCTCCTGTGAAACGCAGTGAAATAGAGATGTGGGCATCCCTATGGCTGAGCACAAATGGATGTGCCCCTAGTGGTTGGGCACTAGTGGGTTGTATGATATCCCTTGCTATATTGTACACGAGTCACACTTACCTGTAACCTTATTTGTGATGTAAAGGGTACAGGTCGGCCCCACCATAAAGTGAAAGATAATTAATGTAAAAGATAATTAATATGGTCATTATTAATTATATTATAAGTTATGGATCTTGGCCCTATTGTGCCAATAGACACTCTTGTTGACAGGTTCAGCCTAATATAAATAAAGGTAAAATTCCCCATTGAGGAATCATATCACAAGTGTGAGTTTGGAAATTTCAGCAAACACTTGTTCTTGGGAAAAGTGTGCACCTCTCTTGGGCGCTAGTCTTCTAGGGTTTGTAAAGAACCCCTTTGTGTGCTAGCTCTTTATGGTGGTGGAGGTCTTTCTCTTGAAAAATATAGAAAAGGATTGGTTGGGTTTTCTTCCCTTTTTGAGAAGGGTTTCCCGGGATACTTCTTGTGTACTTGTGCATGGTGTTTCTTCTTGTGATCTTGGTTGTTGCAACAAATTGTTTATGGTTTAAGTAAAATGACAAAAATTGAATGAACTTCATGCTTAAGCCTAGCTTATTGAAAAATCAACATAATAAACCAGCATAAGAGCCAAATTTACGCCTGGAGCATAAAATCCAATGTTATCTTGGGTATTGAACAAATTCCACAATTCCCCATCACAATGGAGTGGAAAACTTTTAAGTACTCGGGAATGCCAATCTGCTTCAAAGATCTCTCGGGAGAAACATAGAAAGTCTTATTGCAAAAAATAAAAGATAAATTGGAAGGTTGGGGTGCCTTCTGGTTGAATCCAGCTAGACGATTGGTGCTTGTCAAATCAATTATGTCATTCTTTCCTATTTATCAATTTTCTTCCTTCCTGGCTCCCATGGGAATTAAAAAAGCTCTAGCTCGGGCCATTCGAAAATTCCTATGGAAAGGAGGTAAATCAAATACAAAGAGACTTCATTTGGAAAATTGGAATCTGGTAAGATCCCCTAAAGATCACGAGGGACTAGGGGTTTGTGATCCTAAAGTAGTGAATCTCGCTCTGGGTGAAAAATTATTATGGAGAATGGTGACATGAAGAAATGAATGGTGGAAAAAAGCCTTCGTCAAGAAGTATCTAGAGGGAGATCGAAAAAGATGTATGAATACTCCCCTCATTCATTCAGGGGGTTCTCTGATTTGGAAATAACTAAGAGTGACTCATCGTCTTCATATGCCCTCTTTGCATTGGGTTCCAAGAAATGGAAAGCTTATTAACCTCTGGCAGAATGATATTCTTGGCTCCAGTCCTCTCTGTCAAAATGACTCCTTTAATGACATTTTCCAATGGATAATGTCTCAAAATAATTTAACTTTATTTGATATTTATGTTTGGTACTCTAACAGTGTTTGGGAGGATTGGAATTTGGCCTTTATACCACCTCATCTTCAATCTCAAGTTGACCTCCTTCTAGTTCTCAAAGGGGCAACTTAGATGCATTTGCAGTACCGAGATAGTCGAGGATGGGGAGCAACTGTCTATTCCGTCAAGGAAGGCTATAAGGCTCTCTTAATGCATAGCGTTATCCCAACTAAAGCTTCTATGTGGAAAAATATACGGAAAAATGACGGACTTCCAAAAGTGAATATTTTTTATTGGATCCTAGCTCAAGTTAAGCTACTTACAGGTGAAAATATGGTTAAAAGAGGGTTCAAAGGTCCATTTCATTGTACTCTATGCAAAAAAAATCAAGAGACATCCAACCATTTATTTCTGGAGTGCAATTTTTCAAAGCAAGTTTGGAAACTAGTATATGCAAAATTATGGCATAAAATTTAATGGCCCTTCACATGAAAAACATTGCTAGGAAAGTGGGGAAATCATTGTCAGGGATCCTTCTCTTGGAAATTGTTCTTTCAAAGAGTATGGAAAGCTTCACCTAAATTTGTTTGCTCGCAAATTTGGTTATCCAGAAATAGAAGTATTTTCAAAGATTAAAGCATGAGTCCCAGTGTTGTCGCTTCCAATGCTTTGGGGTTAATGGAAGAATATTTTAACTCCAAAAGAATAAGGTTGGTTGTTTCCCAAATACTGGATCAGTCAAAAGAAAGGTGGATGACTAAGATTAATGTGTCTTTCATAATCCACGACAAACCCTTTCATAGATTAGACTGGAAGCTTCATTCTATCTCTTTGGATTTTCATGCCTGGCTTTCTTCTCAACCAAATTTCACTTTATGTTTTGATGGGGCATCTAAAGGAAACGTTGGGGAGGCAAGTGCGGGAGGGGCGCTCTTTGACCCTAGAGGAAAATGAGTTTTGGAGTATTATTGGAATCTAGGGATCACCGCCAATAACAAAGCAAAAGCATATGCCCTTTTCATTGGTGTACAATTAGAAAAGCAGCGACAAATCGATTCGCTAAATATAGTCGAAAACTCCAAAAATACAATTCTTTATTTTGTTAAGCCCTCCTCCCTGAGAGATATAGGCCTGAAAAATTTAGTGGATCGCATTAGAGTTTCTTTGCAAAGTTTTAAGGCTCAATTATACCATATTTTTAGACATCATAACAAAGTAGTTGATGCCTTCGCAAATAAGGTCATTGGGTTATCCCCTGGTCACATGGGGATGAATGGAGTGGTGTGTGTGATTTACCCCCTAGCCATGCTTGAGTCAAGATGTTTCTTGATCCCACGACACATGGTAGGTTCCTCCATTTGCGTGGAAGGGGCATGCACATTATATCCTCGAGTCATATCGGTAATGAGTATGAGTGAAATCAATACCATTAATGGGTTATATATGTTAGTTCGTGGATGGATCTTTAGACGGAGGAGGTCTGTATGGTGTGGGCTCGAATTAGTTCCCAATTCAATGGCTCTTAAGAAGGGGAGGCGTATGGTGATCATGGAGGAAGGTGGCAAGGACAACAAAGTACTTCTTTCAGCCTAATTCTGGAAGGCATCGTCGATAATATCCTAGTAATGCATGGCCAGCGTGTGGGGGATAATCATGTTATTGCTATGAAGGTACGTCGAACTGATTGTTATTTGAGTTTATATAGGATCAAGGTTTATTATGAAGTTGTGAAAGATTGGTCGGCTAGTTTTTCTTGGAAACTCCTAGGTTGCTCGACGCATGGCCAGGTCAGGCCATAAGACAACATCTAAGCGTCTTTTGAGAGACTGGGTTTTGATTTAATAATTGGTGGTTACAATCCTGTGAATAATTTTGGTGGAGTGGAGAAATATACTAGTACAAGATCTGCAACAAGTTATGCTTGATCGATTGAGGTTTTGAAGCATCCCATATCCAACATTCAATTCAATCCTCAATGAATTCTCTCTAACAAAGGAAATACTATGGATAACAGGGATTGGTCTGAAGACTTGGACGAGGAAATGGAGGTCGACAATATAGAGGAAAGGAAAAGATTAACTATCAGGGTAGGTTCACTCAATT
>ML780536.1:1894382-1930059 GCA_009831015.1 Picea engelmannii | reverse complement strand
TTTTTTAGCTCTTGGACAGTTTTTGTTGTTATTTCAGGTTCAAAAAGTCGAAATATTTATCAGTTAAGTGTTTAAAACTTGGTTTTTCCATTGTTTATTAATAGGAAACATCGTTTTTTTCCTAGGAGCCATTCGAGATTCGAACTATGATCGTTGAAAAATAATTATCAAATTCTTTTTAAAAGGAGGATTTTTTAAGTCAATTCAAATTTGTGTTTTTTTCGTTACTTACCCATGCATATGGGTTCGACTTTACTTGATTGGTTTCCCCTTTAGTTATAGGCTGGTGGAAAAATATTTAGAAAACCAGAGCGCCTACATCCCTTCGTCTAAATGAAAGTAAGTAATAATGTGTGGTGGCGACTATTTTGAATTCCGTTGCAAATTTTAATAAATATCAGATAATGTGTTAACCGATGATTAGCTCTTGTTGATTGTGTGTCCAATATGATGTAAATGAGTCCATCAACCACTCTGTACGAAAAAACGGTTTTCGTGATACCGGGTGGTTTCGTGCTTATTTTGGGTGGTTTTGTATACTTTGAAAAAGCCTCGATATAAATGTTGTTTAGCCACATGTGTGGAAAATGGTTTATCATATTCATGACTCTTTGTACGGCTAAAAGTCATTTGTCCCCTCCCCTCAAAATTAATCAGGACCGTCCATCTTATTTATTCGCAATCGTCGGATCAAAATGCTTGGCTATTTTTAATTTTTTATCTTTAAACTTATAAGCGCCAAATGTATTATATTTATAAAAACAAATCCTAAGTTTAGTCTAAGAGTATATAAAAGGAAAATATAAATAAAGCTACTTTTATTCGAAAACAGACAAAGAAAAAACAAATATTATTATTAAAAAGAAAATTTATTAACCATATTTAGTTACAATATGTAGCAAGGGCCTCATTTTCCAAGAGAAGTTGGAATACTTGGGAATGTATTCATTCAATGAAGAGAAACTAATTAGGGTGGTAGAAAACTTGGTTTACATTCATAATTCTCATCATCTTCTTGCTTAAAATAACCCAAGGTACAAGGAAGACCCTTTTAAGAAATTGGACTAATTTAGATATAATGTTATACATATGGACAATAACATTGAACCAGATGCCTTGTGGAGCTACTTATAGTAACAAACCAAATGGTTGAGCCACAAACTAAGAGTGATGAGTATGTGTAGAGAATCTTGTTCAAGGAGCTACGAGATGTAAAAAATGAAGATGACTCAATTATTGGCATTATTAACTCAAGAACGATCACTATCAAGTTATGTCTCATGAGTAAATGCCATTGAGCATGTTTATTAGGTACCTAGAAATATTTAATTGAATTAAGTAGTAAAGTTTTCAACCATTGAATCTGAAATTTGAAAATTAAATCATGAATGTCAAACTAGTACTCTAATAGTGACAAATCATTAGTATAGTTAATATTGTCTATGTGTGATGATGCACCCTCCTCACACCTTCACCCTCACCCTCGTGAGGGCACCCCTTGCAACAAAATTTCAAAATTGACACACTCATACTCACCCATCCACCTTGGCTACTTAGAATTTTACCATGTAAACCAAATGATTGTTGAGAATAGTGTAATCTTCACTCATGGCCACAACCATCTTATATATTCTCATTAACACATTTGGTTATGCATTAATTATGGCTAAGGCCATCATGTATTGTAATACTAGATTATGGTTAAGGCCAACCACGTCAACTTGATATGTAGGCTCAACAATCCTCTTGCAGAGTGTGTCCTACTTATGTGGGCCCATTTTCCCTCTTGGGAGGATGCCCTCCTTGAGTTGTGTATAAATATATAAATCAAACCTTATTTGTAAATTAGTTTTGTTGTCATTGTGTTAAAGCTATATAATACAAGTGTTTTAAGCCTATGGGCACCACACCCTTGGAAGCTATTGTGGTTGGCATAATTTCTCTTTTATGTGCATTTATGCAACTCATGTATAGTGCACTTAAGGTTGAGCATCTTTCTCTCTCTAGCCCACTTTTGGGCCAACCCTAGTGTAAATCTTTAATGTTGTTTTTTCTCTTTTTATCGTAGGCTCTTGGGTTGGCATTTTGGTTCCATTCAATCCTCTCTTTTTGTTTGTGATCTCAACATGGTATCAAGTCTATCATGATTCCCCACTCATTTCATTTTTGTTTTTAGAGTTTTTCCTTAGTTTTTCAAGATTATATTTATATGATTGGACTTGGCATGCAAAAAAAAACCTAACTAAAGGAATGTCCAAGTCGCTTCATTGTGTTTTGCTTCCTGGAAATGTGTTTTAATTAGGGTTATTTATGCATGTCTTTGACACTAATACAAAGATTTTGTCCATGAATTGGTGCACCGAATATTAGGGTTTACATATTGATTTATTTCAATTATCGTTATTCAAGGCTTTTGACTAGTATCATCATTTTTTTGTCACTACGGAATTAAAGTTTCCAAGTCTTTTTTCAACAACAATTTGGATACTTTTGTTGGTGGCACCACTTTTTTGTGACTACAGAACTAGGATTTCTAGATCTTTATTTTTCAGCGACATTTTTTGCAGAGTTTTTGGCTAGTCGCATTACCTTATGGGTTGTGGAACTAGGGTTTCCATATGTCATTTTTTCTACAAGTGATCCAGATATTTTTCGCTAGAGGCATTTCCCTAAGCAGTACATATTAGAGTTTCTTGATCATTTCTTAAATTCCCTAGGGTTTTCCCCTCTTCAAAATCCAGTGTTGTTTTCTTGTTCATTTTTGCTACAATATCTTCTTTTGCATTGTGTTTTTGGCTACCATTTGCACTATTGGGTTATAAAAACAGTGTATTGCATATTTCTTCGAAGAGTCAGTGCTATTTCCTTGTTGTGTCGATATAGGGGATTCTTTCAAAACTTTACAGAGCCTTCTCCTTTGTTGAGCCTATTGACCTAATAATGGATCTTTTCCTTATTCAACAAGGCTACTAATATTTGGGTAGATTTGATAGGAAGTGTTATGTGCAATGGTTTTCATAAGGAGAGTCATGTCTTCAAGTTTTTCTTGATTTGTCATCAAGGGATTGAAGAGCTTGTAGGAGTAACAATTTGCAATGGGGATCTTATAGATGACATTACTAACACGGTGTATAGTGTGCATCTAGTTGTGCACTCATATGGGCTTTGATATAATATGCCAAACCCTTGAGTCGAGATATGACTTCATCAATTTTGCATTTCAGGTTTTTTGGATCAAGCACGTGGGCCCATATTCTAGTATATTGACTATATGATCATTTCAGTACATAGGCTATATTAGATGGAGTTTATATTCATAATTCACTAGAATCATTTTCACTGCCACTTTATGAGGATTCCTCTACGGATGATTCTCAATGCATTATAATGGATCTTTCTCTAAAATGGTTTGATGTACCTCCTCTTATTGATGTACCTGCGTGGGTAGTACTGAACCCAACCCGACTCATGGCATCAAACTCTGGTTGAAGAGAACGCCTCAACTCCAAACTTCACTTATGAGGAAGTGTTAAACCAGTTATTTCTCTCTAATGCTTGCTTGGTTACTCTACCTACCAGATCAGATTTCATAAACTGCCTATATAATTAGTTTGGATAAAGGCTAGCTAGCTCTGATCCAACCAACGTGGTTGGGTACCCATCAATGTACTTGTCTTCATCATGTGGTCTCGATAACAAAATCCGGGGAATCATGGCAAAATCTACCTTTGGAGGGGAGGATACACCTTATTATTCTCAATGCACCCCAACATGTTGAATGCTTAACTAGCAGTGGTATCAATGTAGAAATCTTGAGTATTCGGATTACCAAGCCTACTTCCACAATGTTGTTGAATGTGATGGATTCTCCTTACAATGTGCATATGACAATGCATTTTGCCTATTAGGCCTCCCTGTTCCAAGATATGACGATCTCATTATTGATCCTGACACATTTGGAGACATTGCTTATGTTCTTGGAGATGGTAGTTTTCCCGTGGATGCTTTGTTTTTTTGTGATGTCAGGAAGGTGTTTTTTAGGGGCAATTTTTTGCCAATTGGCTATTTTTTGGCCATTTGCTAAAGAAAATATTCACCAATTTGGTGAAAAAATCAACTATTTTTTTACATAAATATGATTAATTGATAATATTTGCCAAAAAATAACAAGTTTTAACAATAAATTATGTTTTTTATTGAATATTCACCTACATATCTATATGTATGATTTTCAAACCGAAATATTCGCCTAGAATGCTATACATATGCATAGTATTTGAATCCTTCAAAAATACCCTAGATGTCAAGCATGCCTCTTAGTTATTGGAGTTTATTCATAGTGATATTTTCAGACCTAAGACTGTTTGTTCACATGGGGGGCATAGATACTTTCTCACCTTCTTTGATGTAATCTCTATTCACAACTCTGCAATATATGCCCCATTGTTTTGTATAGAGCATTATTAGCATATTTCAATTAATCTCTTACTTCAACTATGATGGTGATATTGTTTTGATGTACTACACTCAACAACGACGCGATCACATACAACTTGTTTTTTTTACTTGAAATAGGGTCACCAACAATCCACCCGAAGGGACACATCTGGTTGGCCACGATGTGACACGCCTAACCCCGACGGACCCATAGGATTGAACCCACGACCTCATGACATAGGGCCAATGACTTGGCAGCAGGGGATCCAACCAATTGGGCTACTCGACGGGGCTTCACATACAACTTGTGTTATCATTCGTACCTTTAGTCACTCGACATGCTTCAATTGATCCTTCTTCTATACCATTGCTAGATGCTACCTTCACCAAGTTGTGGAACAATGTTGATGTTGGAGATATAGAATTCAAGGGGAGTGATATCTCCACTATGTGGCTTGCATTTAGCTTTAAATGGGGAATTGTGGTGTAATGCCTTCTCTCCCAGACCTCTTGCTCATGATCAAGGGGGATGTTGTGAATAGGGACAACCCTATTTTTAAATGAGTATCCATAAAACCACTCATTATTGTATATTGGCTACAACCAACTTGTTTGAGCTAGGTATCCATAAACCCACTCACAATTGCATTTATGTTAAGTATCCATAAACCAACTCTCATTTGTATTTCGACCTCAACCAACCCTATATTAAGTTGAGTATCTATAAACCCACCTGCCTTTATTTTCATTGTTTCTCTTTGTGGCCTCGTGTTCAACTTAAGGGGTGGTATTAAGAATCTTGTAGTCTTCAAACATGGACATGGCCATCTCATATTGTGTCATTTATGAATTTGGTTAGGCATTCGTTATGGCTAAGACCACCATTTATTGTAATAATGTTGACCTAGTCAACTTTGATATGTATGTTCCATAAACCTCTTCGGGAGTGTGCCCTACATATGTGGACCCATAATCCCTCTTGGGAGGACTCCTACTTGAATTGTGTATAAATACACAAGTCAAACCTCATTTGTAAATCATATTTTTATTGTTAAGTTAAGTCTCTCGCATACAAGTGTTTTAAGCCTACGAGCATTACATCCTTTCCATTCTCTTGTGGTTGGCATATTTTATCTTTGACATGCATTTGTGCATCTCATGTATAGCACACTCATGTTTGGCCATCTTTCTCTCTAGCACACTTTTGGTTCATCCCTAGCACACTTCTTAGTGTTGGTTTTTTCTCCTTTCACTACAGGGTTTTGGGTTGGCATTTTGGTTCACTCAATCCCCTATTTGCTTGTGATCTTAATAGCAATTAGGCTCTAGAGTTTGAAATAATACTCAGTAGAGCTAAAATCATTTTTTGTGCAAGTAGAATTTCATTTGACCCCAAAAATTGAAAGGTAGTTAATCGCAGTGATACACATGTATGTATATCCTCGTCTCGAGTACATGTCCTGGATAGGAATGTTGTACTAGGGACGTCATGTACATCCTAGGTATGGCTAGGTTGTATTAAATTCGTTAGGATATCTAGGAGATGCAGAGGATACATCTTGGATGTGGGCATACCCTATGGGAGAAGGGATGTCTAAGCATCCCTTATGTGTGGGTCTACCTAGCCAAAATAGAAAAGAAATGAAAAGGCATTCCCTAATCACAACACATACCCTTTATCCCTGATGGGAGCACACCGTACACGGAAAATTTTATCACTGGCACACTCATACTCACCCCCATACCCACACCCCAGTTACTAAGAATTTTACCCTTTAAACCAACAATTAGGCTCTAGGGCTTGAAATAATACCCAATAGAAAAAATAATTTTTGTGACACTATAGTGGACTTTCATTTAACCCCAAACATTGAAGGTAGTTCATGGAAATGATACAAAGGCATGCATACATGTGCATCGGGTACATGTCCCAAAGGGGGTAGCTTGTACTGGGGACACCAGTATCACAATGTATATCGAATCCATTAGGGTACAAATGAGACACAGGGGGGTGCATCCTAGATGTGTGGACATACCCTATGGAGCAAGGGAGGTCCACACATCGCCTATGTATGGGTCCAACTTGTAATAAAAACAAAAACTTGGAAAAAAATACTTGACCACTCCACCTACCCTCTACTATTTAAAGTTATTCAAACTATAAATAATTAACTTCTACCATTTATTATTCATTTTTTTACTACTCTTGCACATTCTTTCATTTTTTTTTATTCATTTATCATGTTATTACTTTCATGGTTTTCAATGTTCAATGGAGAATGTTTAATTTAATGTTAGAATGCTTAATCATAAGCAATTTTGTATATTTTTTATTTGTATATGTTTAGGGCAAGGGGTACCATATGCTTTATACCTCTGTGCTACCTTGAATTTGGAGGGGGTCTCCACAAGAACTAAGTACACATCCCCACATATCAAAAACTTGTTGTAACATAGTTAATGGAATTTAGGGGGTCTCCAAAATAAATGGGTATGCATCCCCACATACCAGAAAATTGGTGTAACATAGGTTATTGGTTGTTTCTTTTCTACTATAAAGGAAACTAAAATCTATAATAATTAGCTAAGCTGCTTGAAATAGGGAAATGCCCAATTTTTTTTGAAATGGAATCAATTTCAAAAACAAGCATGCCTTCCCAAAATATGTAATCATATATTAGCAAATTGCAACATGAATCATATACTAAACATTGCATCAATATCACAACTACATAATTTGAGTTTCCTTGCAATAATGTCATCCACCAAGGATGATCCAGAATGGATCATTATAAAACGTGTCATCTATCTTGGCACTTTCTTGGTAGAAAAATTGGAGAAATTAGTTTGTGGGGACTATTCTAGTGGCAAGTCCTGGTTTGGAGATTTGGGGTGCAGAATCTTCCAAAGTCAGTTGGAGGCATCGAACAACACTTTTCGGCGTCAAAATTTGTGAGCATATCTCTCAACCCCTCGATATTTTTCTCCATACCAAAATCTTTCCAATGGTTCAAAAATCACCTCAAACGAAGATCGTATGTGAAGGTTATGCCTCCCACAATTTTACTTGCCTAGTTTACCACCATGGTATCGAGTGGATGTCAAGGCAACCCCCATTACTCACACATGTGGGGCTAGTCACATGTGAACTTTCAAGAAGATTCTAGAGGGTCCAAAACCCTAACATTAATTGAGGGTTGAGGCATGCAAAAACCCTGACCCTAACCCTAGACGACTATTAACTTATGTTAAATATTGAGTCGCTAAGAAGAGAAGGGGTTCCATTCTTTTAGCATTGTACTTGTTCCATAGTTTTGCAGAGCATCTAAGAGTGAGATTTGAGAGCGTAACAGAGGAGATTACAATGTCAAAAGGAAACTCTATAGAGAGTACCCATTTCTTTGTACTTGCATTTCATAACTGAAGAAAAGAGAGCAGAGCATATGTCTCACTTTCTCATTGGGTTTTCTCCCGTTTAGAGTTTCACAGGTCACATCTTGTGTTCATTTGTGTGAATGGTGTGTTTATTTGTATGTTCTTTCTTTTTCAGATTCCAATGATTTCTATAAATTTGAGCATTAAGCTAGTAATAAAAAAATCTGAGATTTAAGGAAATAAATTGCATAATAATAAATTTCAAAATATTACAAGATTTGTTGTGAAGCACTATTCCAGTGGAATATCCACGACAATTTACAGATCATATTGGTATCATGGCATTTTTCTTTGGGGTTTTTGTGGGAAGTTGTAGAATCGAGGAATTGGCTTAAGAAGGATATTGTAGAACCTTGACCATGGTGGATGACTCTAGTGATAACAACCCTTGAGATGTAGTAGAAGAGAGATTTGCAAAGATGGAAGAACAAGTCATTGATATCTCTCGCAACATGGTCCTCCTCATGGCAACTCTAGCGAACAAGTTTGGACTTTTTGGGGAGGTTGGTGGCTCTAATTCAAAAGTTGGATCAGATGAGAAATCGAGAGATAGTGAAGACCCAGAGGAGTCGAAATAAGAGCTCCAGAAAGAGCAACTAAGCTCTGGTTCCGATGCCATCATTCACAACCTCTGTTTAAAATGGAAGCAAAAGTGTACATCAAACACTACCAAGGTGAGATTAATGTCGTTAAGTTGAATCATTGGTTGTAATAGTTAGAAGTGTATTTCAATATCCATGATATATATATAAAGCATAAGATTTCTCTTGCCTAATTAAAACTAGAGGGCCATGCACTAACCTAGTGGGAAGGCCACACGGAGACACTTAGGCTAGAGGGTGATCCACCAATAACTAAGTGGGAGATGTTTAAAACCCTCATCAAGTCCCAGCTCTACCCTATGGGGTATGTAAAGAATCAATGGATATGTTGGCATCACTTCAAGGAGAGGCATAGGTAGAGTATACAAGAGTACACCATTGAGTTCAAGAAAATGGTGATTATGTTGGAGATATCTCCCTAGAACCCAGACGTACTCCTCAAGTATTTGGGGGGTCTACATAGTGATCTACGGAAGCAAGTGATGTTCTTCAAACCTAGGATCGTTGATGAGGCTTGTGTGCAAGCATAATACCTGGAGAATATACTCAATAAGAAAGGACAACCAAGTGGTTCTCTATACAGAAAGACCACCAAGATGCTTCCAAGGAGGAGAAAAAGAAGTGGAAAGGAAAAGAAAAGAAAATGACAGTGACTGGACATAAGTGCAAGGATCCAAACAACCACTACAACCATTGTAGTATCGATGGTCACACCAAAGATAAGTGTTGGAAACTATATCCATAGCTCAATCCAAAGAACTGTAAGAAGGATGCCAAGAAGAAGAACTTGCTAGGCATGGATTCAAGTAACCTGGTCAAGAGAAACCGGGATGTGGGTGAGAATATCATTTGCACCACAGTGCAAAAGGAGGTGAATCTAAGTAACCTTCATCACAAGGAAGAGAAGAAGATGAAAAAAAAATTCCATAATAAGATCCAAGTCAAAAAGGCCAAGGTGGATGCTCTATTCGATTTTGATTCACATGTCAACCTCATAGCAGACAATCTGGTCAACAAGCTTGGGTTAGAGGTTCATGATCATCCAAGCCCATATCCATTGGGATGGGTAAATAGGGATGAAGAGCTCAGTCATTAAACAATATAAGATCAAATTTGTTATATGTGCACATTTTATTGATGAAGTGGAGGTAGATACAATAGTAACATTTGATGTGTGTGATTTAGTGTTTGGAAGCCCCTACATGTATATGAGGAATGTAATCTTCATGTGAAGAGAAAACTAGTACCGATTGATCAAGAATGGGAAGTCTTTCATCATCATTGCACACAAAGGTAAATCCAAGATCTCTCTGGTAAGTACTAACCAAGCCAAAAAGTTGATAAGCTCTCGTAGAAAGTTTGTATTGTTTTTCTTAAGAGAGAATCAGTCAAGGAAGGAATCGATAAGACTCAAGGCAACCCTAGGGAGATGTACTAAAGAGTAGAACTATCAATTAGAGGGGTTGTTGCAGGCATATAGAAGAGTGTTCCAAGAGCCTATAGGGTTACCACCTAAAAGGGAAGTGGAGCACAAGATACAGTTGTTGTCTAACTCCCCAATACCATATTGGGATGTATAGATAGTCTGTCCTGGAAGCAGATGAAGTGAAAAAACAGTTACAATAGCTATTGGAGCATGGAGTAATTCAACCAAGCACCTCACCTTGTGGGTTGTTGATCATCATAATACGCAAGAAGGATGGGACTTGGCGAATGTGTATCGACCACAGAGCTCTAAACAAGATCACCCTCAAGAACTGGTATTGTCTACCCAAGATCGATGATTTAATAGATCAATTGAAACATGTCAAGTACTTCACCAAGTTGGATCTCAAATACGGATACCACCAGGTACGAGTTAAAGAGGAAGATTTCCTTCAAGACAAGGCAATATTTGTATAAATGGTTGGTAATTCCTTTTGGTTTATATAATGCACCAGTTACATTTATGCAATTGATTAATGATGTCATGTCCCTATCTAGATTCATTTGTAATAGTGTATTTAGATGACATATTTGTTTATAGCTCTTCCTGGGAAGAGCACATCTCACATCTCATGCAAGTGTAAGTGTTAGAGACTATGAAAAAGCATCAGATGTTGGCTAACCTTAAAAAATGTGAGTTTTCTCAGCATTAATTATTGTATTTAAGGTACGTGATTGGTGGAGGAGAACTCAAGATAGATCCCGTGAAGATGGAGGCCATCCTCAAATGGCCAATCCCTGCTAATGTCACTAAACTTAGGAGCTTTGTTGGGACAATGCAGTGCCTACAGAAGTTCAAAGCATCATTTTCAGTGGTAGTTGTGCCACTCCATGCCATAAAATCTAGTGGTAAGAGTTTCCAGTGGGGAAAGAATCAACAAAAAAACTTTGAAAAGTTGAAATGGTAGACCTGTCAAGCACCAGTTCTCGTATTGCCTAACTTGCATAAACCTTTTGAAGAGGAGACATATGCAAGTGGATATGATATGTGAGTGGTCTTGATGCAAGGAGGTAAGACAGTAGGCGCTCACTCTAAAATGTTTCATGGAGGAATCTTGAACTACCCTATGTATCATAAGGAACTCCATGCCTCGAATCAAATGTTAAGAAGTGGAAGCACTATCTGATGGGCATGGAAACCATTATCCACATTGATCACCAACCACTACATTATTTGCAAGCCCAAAGTAAGCTTCAACAAACTAGACACTACAAATGGATGGGGTTTTCGTAGCAGTTTCATCTAGCTATCAGATATAAGAAGGGCAATGTCAATATGTTCGCAGACATGCTTTCAAGGCCACCCATATCCAATATTACAGCTTTGGAAACTCTCATGAACATGGAACATTTTACCCATGATACATACAAAGAGGCATACACAGAAGAAGACAACTTTAAAAAAAGTGTTTCAACAGCGACAAGGCCAAATTCATGTAGAAGAAGGTGACAATAACGTTGACTATCATCTCCAGAATGGGTTTCTCTACAAGCTCCACAAGCTCTATGTTCCTAAAGGTGAAATGTTGCAATTTATCAAAAAGGCACACACCTCCAAGGTTGTAGGACATTTTGGTGTTGTGAAGACAGTTGTGAACTTACAAAGGTATGTGTATTGGCCCATAATGCAAGAAGATGTAGCTTGGTATATTAGAGGATGCATACTTTGTTGTACCAAAAAGCCCAATAATAGAAAGCCAAGTTTATACTATACCTTACTTGTACCCACTTGATCCTGGGAAAGCATTTATGTGGATATTGTGGGTGGTTTTCCAACAACCAAGAATGGACATGATTATATGTTTGTGGTAGTTGACAGGTTCAACAAGATGTGCATTCTTATGCATTCTAAAAAGACCATAAAAGGACAAGAACCATAAAACATGTTCTTTGAATAAGTTTGGGTGCACTTTGGGGTACCAAGGAGCATCATCTCATATAGGATACCAGAATTCCCATTTCCTTTTGGACTACAATTGGGGAGAAGATGAACACCAAGTTGAAGAGATCTATAGTGTTCCATCCATATATAGATAGGCAAACAAAAGTAGTCAATGGGGCATTGGTTCAACTTTTGAGGGGTTACAATCAGAAGCATCCAAAAACCTGGGATGAAAATCTTCTCTATATTCAACACTTATAACAGAGTGGTCCACACTACTACCGGTAAGTCCATTTTTGAAACTTTTTTTGGGTCTTTGTCGCCTTCACCCTTGGATGTTGTGTATAGACAAGGAGGAGTGAAGGAAGACATCACAAGAGAAGCATTGAAAGCAAAGAAAATTGTTGAAAAGATTAGGTACATCCATTTTCAAGCATAAGAGATATTGAAGAAGCCACGAGAAAAGTACAAGGCCCGATATGATCAACACATAACTGAGAAAACATTCAAGGTGGGAGACAGAGATTGGTTGCATTTGAACAAAGAAAGGCTACAGGGTCCAGATAAGAAGATCAAGGCTCTATGATACGGTCCTTTTAAAGTACTGGAGAAGGTGGGTGATAATGTGTACACCCTCAATGTACCCCCATATATGCACATTTACTCAGTATTGAATGTGGAAAATACGAAACTCTTTGAGCCTTCCATGTTGGATCAGGAAATTGAAGAGCAATTCATATCTACTATAGACAACTTAGCACCAGAAGCTCAAGTAGAGTTGGAAGAAGATACGGTTTTGCAAAAGAAGTCTAGAATTACCAAACACGGTCTATCTCTTCTTCAAGAAAAATATCTCTGCTTGTCTCAATCTTTCTCTGACCATGGATGTAGATCTAGAATGTGTTCGATGATTCACTGTTTATCCCATAAATGTATCATTTCTCCCTTAAGGGTCTAGCTTGGACTTCTTCTCTTTGGGTACATGTAAATACATTGGGCACCCAAATATCATGAAGTGTTCAATCTCAGGCTTCACTCTGGTGAAGGTTTGGGAGTTATGCTTTTCAAAGTCTGGTGAAGCCTCTTGTTCTGAACATATACAGTGTCATGCATGCTTCTGCCCATGGAATCATAGAAAGATTGTGATCATGCATTATTGCATTGATTGTCTCAGGGATGGTTCTATTCTTCCTCTTTCTCAAATAGTTTTGACTCCCTCTGAGTCAAGTGACTCCCTCTGAAGGATAAGCATCTTCCTTTGTTCTTAACCTGTTTGGAACAAGAAAACAAGAGGAACCAAAACAAGAATATCTCCTAAAGGAGAATAATGAGTACATCTCTAGAATCAAAACAATTTAAGGATTGTTGTCATAGCTACAACACAAACTTGTAATGTAACAACCTTTAGAAATATAGGTTAGAGGAATGACAATTGCAACAATCAAACCCGGAGTCTTCACTTTCAGTGTGTTGTTCCTTTGAATGCACTAAGATCCCTCTGGATTCCAAAACTTTAGCAAAAGGTTCCTTCATCCTGCAATTTCCCTCATGACAATGATACAAATAATATATATACAAGTGCATACCTGAGGGTGCTGATATGATTTCTCCAATGGCACATGGTTGATCTTTGTCCTCTGACATCTTCATGAAGAGGTATGTCACAGTGACACCTTTTTGTATCACCCACAATAAGTCTTCCTTTTGAAGTCTTGTCTTCCAGGAAATTGAAGTTGCTTGATCCATCAAGCTTATCTTCCATCATAGGTTTGTTCATCATAATTTTAGATTCTTCACAACCGTTTGTCAACTGGGCTAGAAAAACTAACGGCTAGGTTAGGCTAACACTTTTAGGTTTTATTAGACTTATGACTGCCAACAATAAGCCTTTGAAAGATAGGAGAACATTGGTCAGCTGAAGAGCTCCTTCAATGAATTGCAGAAACCCTAATACTGAAATTTCTGCAGAATGTAGCGAAACCCTTGGGCCAAAATTTCAAAATGCTCGAAATTTCGATCTGAAGCTTGTTGGAGGTGCGCTAAAGGAGGTCGTAGACTCTTATGCCCTTTTTAGCCCCAACGTCCAAGTGCCAAGTGTTGAAAACCTCCAGAAGAAAAGGTCGTACGTATTTTCTGGGAACCCTAGGAGGGTCGTACGGTTTCTGCAGAAGAGAGAGAGGATGGTTGAAAGTTGTTTGTGTAATGGGTTCTTCAAGACCTGTGCTCTGATACCATGTTGATTTTTCAATAAGCAAGGTTAAGCATGAAGTTCATTCCATTTTTAGCATTTAACTTAACCATAACCAATAATGTTGCAGCGACCAAGATCACAAGAAGAAACACCATGCACAAGAACACAAGAAGTATTCTGGGAAACCTTTCTCAACAAGGGAAGAAAACCCAGCCAAAATCCTTTGCTATATTCTTCAAGAGAAATACCTTCACCACCAATGAAACCTAGCACGCAAGAGGGTACTCAAACCCTAGACGACTAGCACCCAAGAGAGGTGTGCACTTTTCCCAAGAAGGTGTACTTGCTGAAATTTCCAAACTCACATGAAAGATATGATTCCTCAATGGGGAATTTACCTTTATTTATACTAAATTGAACCTGTCAACAAAAGTCTCCCTTCCCACAACAAGGTCGACCTCTCTATCTCATAATATAATTAGTATTGACCAGATTAATTATCTTTTACATTAATTAACAATTACATTAAGGTGGGGCCGACATGTATCCTTTACATTACAAATAGGGTTACAGGCAGGTCTGACTCTTTAACAATATAGAAAGGGATCTCATACACCCACTAGTGCTCATCCACTAGGGGCACAGCCATATGGATGTCCATATCTCTAGCTCACTACATTACACAGAAGAACCACTTCTAGTGCTCAGCCACTAGGATCACATTCACCTGTGCCCATCCACAGGCACATCCACTCAATAGATCTTCTTTCACAGTGCATTACACAAGAGATTCATCTGAAGTTTCTCATCAACTCTCTGCTCAGAGGAAGCTAATACATCATCTTCATTTATGTTCTCATGACGATGCACCCAACACTTTGGGATTGCACACGTTCACCTTGTGCTCAGCCATAGACACGTCCAACTCTGCAGATCTCCTTTCTCACTGTGTTACACAGGAGAATCATCTAGAGTTCTTCTGAACTCTCTGTAAGGAGGAGGCCATCTCTACGTTCCAGCTCTGTCTCGGATAGGAACCACACACCCCTCTCAGGGGATTTCTCTCAGGTTTGTAAGCTGGAGACTGTATCACGTAGCTACAATCATCAACACTCCCTCTCAGCTAGGGAGGCATTCTTTATCATGCCAAGTCTCACACGGATGTACTTTGAACTTTGTCTTGGCTGGAGTCATCAACACTCCCTCTCAACTAGGGAGGCATTATTTACCAAGTTAATTTGGTGAAGAAGTTTGCAATCTATTCATGTGTAGGAACATACTGCATGTGTACTATTTTCTTCTGCATCATATCTCTAATATAATAATATTTCATCTCAACGTGTTTCGATCCATCAAGAAACATTGGGTTCTCAAAGAGCTTTACACATGACTCTTGTTATCATCATAAAATCTGTCTCATGATCAAGTAAATCTGTCAGAAACTTGTGGAATCACATTGCTTCACACACACGATATTATATATTATGCTTATGCGGTACTCATGGCCACATAGTTTTGTTTCCTGCTACATCAGGAAACCATGGAAACCTTTATGGTAAGACAACAACCAGATGTGCTCTTCTGTTCCACTATACTCTATGCTCAATCTGTATAGGCATATCCTTGCAAATTCAATTTCACACTTGGAGGCATATCGCAGACTATATCAAACTGGGCCTCGTGTATATCTCAACAAATGTTTTATTGTCTCGGTTGGCTGAGGATTTGCTAAGCATATTCACTACATAGCATGACTCAGAGCTGGTGTTAACCAGATACATCAATGATCCAATCAGTTGTGGATCAATCTCGTCTGAATCATCATCATTCATTTTCTTCAAGTTTGTCACGGTGTTTTTGTATTTTGTCAGATTGAACTTCTTTAATATTCCCATTGTATATTTTCCTTGACTCAAGAAAATCCCATTGGTTCTTTGTCATACTTCCAAGAAGTAGAGCATCATACTCAGATCCTTTATCTCGAAATCAGAAGTCAAGGCTTACTTGTATTCATCAACAAGGATTTTTGAATAAGTCATCAAAATCAGGCTTTCGTCGCCAACATTGTAATAATATAGGTTTGGATCAACAACACACTTGCTGAAACCTAAACTCATCAAAAATCCATCCATCTGATATAGTTTCCAACTCATGGATGGTAGTACAGATGGAAGTGTATCGAGCTTACTGGATCAAGTGTCTCATCATAGAGAACTCCCTCTGTTTGTGAGAATCCTTTGGTTGTAGATCTCGCTTTGTATTTATTGACACTTCCATCAGTTGCATGTTTCATCTTATAGATTTACTTGGAAGTTACTTGAACATCATTATTTTAAGATATATTGGTATTCTTTTGTTATGGCATCTTGCCATACATGTTCTCATGTTGCTTCTCCAAGATAAGGAGGCTCAAAATCAATGAAGTGGCTCATGACTGAAGCATAGCTCGAAAATCTCTTTTGCTTACTCGGGAAGTGCCTTGAGGGGCTTGTATGTTCCTCTCCCTCCTGCAGAGTGAGCCTAGGCATGCCTTTTATGCCCTACTGCAATATCTCTTGGACATATCAACTGGAGCAACTAGATCAATTGGAATAATGTTTGTCTCCCTCTGAAATGTTCAAGGGGGAAAAGGTATTGTCTCACTGTCAATCTCCATCTCATATTCTTTGGATCTTTGAAAGGCTATCTTTTCTTCAAGGACAAGATCTCTACTTGTCTCGATCTTTCTCTGTCCATGGATGTAGATCTAGAATGTCTTCGATGATTCACTGCTTATACCATAAATGTATCATTTCTCCCCAAAGGGTCTAGCTTGGACTTCTTCTCTTTGGGTACATGTAAATACACTGGGCACCCAAATATCATGAAGTGTTCAATCTCAGGCTTCACTCCAGTGAAGGTTTGGGAGTTATTTTTTTCAAAGTCTGGTGAAGCCTCTTGTTCTGAACATATACTATGTCATGCATGCTTCTACCCATGGAATCATAGAAAGATTATGATCATGCATTATTGCATTGATTGTCTCAAGGTGGTTCTATTCTTCCTCTTTCTCAAATAGTTTTGACTCCCTCTAAGTCAAGTGACTCCCTCTGAAGGATAAGCATCTCCCTTTGTTCTTAACCTGTTTGGAACAAGAAAACAAGAGGAACCAAAACAAGAATATCTCTTAAAGGAGAATAATGAGTACATCTCTAGAATCAAAACAATTTAAGGATTGTTGTCACAGCTACAACACCTACTTGTAATGTAGCAACCTTTAGAAATATAGGTTAGAGGAATGACAATTACAACAATCAAATCTGGAGTCTTCACTTTCAGTGTGTTGTTCCTCTGAATGCACTGAGATCCCGTTGGATCCAAGACTTCAGCAAATGGTTCCTTCCTCCTACAATTTCCCTCATGACAATGATACAAATAATATATATACAAGTGCATACCTGAAGGTGTTGATATGATTTCTCCAATGGCACATGGTCGATCTCTGTCCTCTGACATCTTCATGAAGGAGGTATGTCACAATGACACCTTTTTGTATCACCCACAAAGTCTTCCTTTTGAATTCTTGTCTTCTAGGAACTTGAAGTTGCTTGATCCATCAAGCTTATCTTCCATCATAGCTTTGTTCATCATAATTTTAGATTCTTCACAACCCTTTGGCAACTGGGCTAGAAAAACTAACGGGTAGGCTAGGCTAGCACTTTTAGGTTTTGTTGGATTTATGGTTGCCAACAATAAGCCTTTGAAAGATAGGAGAACACTGTTGAGCTAAAGAGCTCCTTCAATGAGTTGCAGAAACCCTAATACTAAAATTTCTGCAGAAATTAGCGAAACCATAGAAACCCTAGGGCCAAAATTTCAAAATGCTAAGAATTTCGATCTGAAGCATGTTGGAGGTGCGTTGAAGGAGGTCGTACACTCTTATGCACTTTTTAGCCCCAACATCCAAGTGCCAAGTGTTGAAAACCTCCAGAAGAGCAGGCCATACGGATTTTCTAGGACCCTAGGAGGGTCGTATGGTTTCTACAGAAGAGAGAGAGGATAGTTGAAAGTTGTTTTTGTAATGGGTTATTCAAGACCTATGCTCTGATACCATGTTGATTTTTCAATAAGCAAGGTTAAGCATGAAGTTCATTCAATTTTTAGCATTTAACTTAACCATAACCAATAATGTTGCAGCAACCAAGATCACAAGAAGAAACACCATGCACAAGAACACAAGAAGTATCCTAGGAAACCCTTCTCAACAAGGGAAGAAAACCCAACCAAAATCCTTTGTTATATTCTTCAAGAGAAATACCTTCACCACCAATGAAACCTAGCACACAAGAGGGTGCTCAAATAGGGTTACAGGCATGTCTGACTCTTTAACAATATAGAAAGGGATCTCATACACCCACTAGTGCTCATCCACTAGGGGCACATCCATATGGATGTCTATATCTCTGGCTCACTGCATTACACAGAAGAACCACTTCTAGTGCTCAGCCACTAGGATCACATTCATCTGTGTTCATCCACAAGCATGTCCACTCAACGGATCTTCTTTCCCACTGCATTACACAGGAGAGTCATCTGAAGTTTCTCATCAACTCTCTGCTCAGAGGCTAATACATCATCTTCATTTATGTTCTCATGACGATGCACCCAACACTTTGGGATTTCACACATTCACCTTATGCTCAGCCACAGGCACGTCCAATTCTGCAGATCTCCTTTCTCATTGCGTTACACGGGAGAATCATCTGGAGTTATTCTCAACTCTCTGTAAGGAGGAGGCCATCTCTACGATCCAGCTATGTCCCAAATAACAACCACACACCCCTCTTAGGGGCTTTCTCTCAAGTTTGTAAACTAGAGAATGTCTCACGTAGTTGCAATCATCAACACTCTCTCTCGGCTAGGGAGGCATTTTGTATCATGCCAAGTCTCACGCGGATGTACATTGAACTTTTTCTTGGCTGGAGTCATCAACACTCCCTCTCAACTAGGGAGGCATTCTTTACCATGTTAATTTGGTGAAAATGTCTGCAAGTTGCTCATGTGTAGGAAGGTATTGCATGTGTACTATTTTCTTCTGCATCATATCTCTGATATAATAATATTTCATCTCAACGTTTTTCGATCCATCAAGAAACACTGGGTTCTCAAAGAGCTTTACACACGGCTCTTGTTATCATCATAAAATCTATCTCATGATCAAGTAAATTTGTCAAAAGCTTGTGCAGCCACATTGCTTCGCACACTCAATGTTATATATTCTGCTTCTGTGGTACTCAAGGCCACAGAGTTTTGTTTCCTGCTACATCAAGAAACCATGGCAACCTTCATGGTAAGACAACAACTAGATGTGCTCTTTCGTTCCACTGTACTCTCTGCTCAATCTGTATAAGCATATCCCTGCAAATTCAATGTCACACTTGGAGGCATACCTCAGACCATATCAAATTGTGCCTTGTGAATATCTCAACAAATGTTTTATTATCTCGGTTGGTTCATGGATTTGCTAAGCATATTCACTGGATAGCATGAATCATTTCTGGTGTTAACTAGATACATTAATGATCCAATCAGTTGTGGATCAATCTCGTCTGAATCATTATCATTCATTTTCTTCAAGTCTGTCATGGTGTTTTTGTATTTTGTCATACTGAACTTCTTTAATATTCTCATTGTATATTTTCCTTGACTTCAGAAAATCCCATTGGTTCTTTGTTATACTTCCAGGAAGTAGAGCATCATACTCAGATCCTTTATCGTGAAATCAAAAGTCAAGGCTTACTTGTATTCATCAACAAGGCTTTATGAATAAGTCATCAAAATCAGGCTCTCGTCGCCAACACTGTAATAATATAGGTTTGGATCAGCAACACACTTGCTGAAACCCAAACTCATCAAGAATGTATCTATCTGATATAGTTTCCAACTCATGGATGGTAGTACGGATGGAAGTGTATCGGGCTTACTGGATCAAGTGCCTCATCATAGAGAACTCCCTTTGTTTGTGAGAATCCTTTGGTTGTAGATCTCGCTTTGTATTTCTCGACACTTCCATCAATTGCATGTTTCATCTTATAGATTTACTTGGAAGTTACCACAGACTTCCCTTCTGGTCTCTGAACAATATCTTGAACATCATTCTTTTAAGATATATTGGTATTCTTTTGTTATGGCATATTGCCATACCTGTTCTTATGTTGCTTCTCCAAGACAAGGATGCTCAAAATCAATGAAGCAGCTCATGACTGAAGGATAACTCGAAAATCTATTTTTCTTACTCGGGAAGTGCCTTGAGGGGCTTGTATGTTCCTCTGCCTCCTGCAGAGTGAGCCTAGGCAGGCCTTTTATGCCCTACTGCAATATGTCTTGGACATATCAACTGGAGCAACTAGATCAGCTAGAATAATGTATGTCTCCCTCTGAAATGTTGAAGGGGGAGAAGGTATTGTCTCACTATCAATCTCCATCTCAGATTATTTGGATCTTTGAAAGGCTATCTCTTCTTCAAGGACAACATCTCTATTTGTCTCAATCTTTCTCTGACCATGGATGTAGATCTAGAATGTCTTCGATGATTCACTGTTTATCCCATAAATGTATCATTTCTCCCTAAAGGGTCTAGCTTGGACTTCTTCTCTTTGGGTACATGTAAATACATTGGGCACCCAAATATCATGAATTGTTCAATCTCAGCCTTCACTCCGGTGAAGGTTTGGGAGTTATGTTTTTCAAAGTCTGGTGAAGCCTCTTGTTTTGAACATATACTGTGTCATGCATGCTTCTGCCCATGGAATCATAGAAAGATTATGATCATGCATTATTGCATTGATTGTCTCAAGGATGGTTCTACTCTTCCTCTTTCCCAAATAGTTTTGACTCCCTCTGAGTCAAGTGACTCCCTCTGAAGGATAAGCATCTTACTGTGTATTTAACTTGTCTGGAACAAGAAAACAAGAGGAACCAAAACAAGAATATCTCTTAAAGGAGAATAATGAGTACATCTCTAGAATCAAAACAATTTAAGGATTGTTGTCACAGCTACAACACCTACTTGTAATGTAGCAACCTTTAGAAATATAGGTTAGAGGAATGACAATTACAACAATCAAACTTGGAGTCTTCACTTCCGGTGTGGTGTTCCTCTGAATGCATTGAGATCCCTTTGGATCCAAGACTTCAGCAAAAGGTTCCTTCGTCCTGCAATTTCCCTCATGACAATGTTACAAATAATATATATACAAGTGCATACATGAGGGTGCTGATATGATTTCTCCAATGGCACATGGTTGATCTCTGTCCTCTGACATCTTCATGAAGGAGGTATGTCACAGTGACACCTTTTTGTATCACCCACAATAAGACTTCATTTTGAAGTCTTGTCTTCCAGGAACTTGAAGTTGCTTGATCCATCAAGCGTATCTTCCATCATAGTTTTGTTCATCTTAATTTTAGATTCTTCACAACCCTTTGTCAACTCAGCAAGAAAAACTAACGGCTATGCTACCAATTTTAGGTTTTGTTGACTTATCACTGCCAACAATAAGCCTTTGAAAGATAGGAGAACACTGGTGAGTTGAAGAGGCCCTTCAATGAGTTTAAGAAACCCTAATACTGAAATTTCTACAGAAATTAGTGAAACCCTAAAAACCCTAGGGCCAAAATTTCGATCTGAAACTTGTTGGAGGTGCACTGAAGGAGATCATACACTCTTATGCCCCTTTTAACCCCAACGTCCTAGTGCCAAGTGTTGAAAACCTCCAGAAGAGAAAGCCATACAGATTTTTTGGGAACCTTAGGTCTTACGGTTTTTGTAGAAGAGAGAGAGAATGGCTGAAAGTTGTTTGTGTAATGGGTTCTTCAAGACCTATGCTCTGATACCATGTTGATTTTTCAATCAGCAAGTTTAAGCATGAAGTTCATTCCATTTTTATCATTTAACTTAACCATAACCAATAATGTTGCAACAACCAAGATCACAAGAAGAAACACCATGCACAGGAACACAAGAAGTATCCTGGGAAACCCTTCTCAACAAGGGAAGAAATCCCAGCCAAAATCCTTTGCTATATTCTTCAAGAGAAATACATTCACCACCAATGAAACCTAGCACACAAGAGGGTGCCCAAACCCCTAGAAGACTAACACCCAAGAGAGGTGCACACTTTTCCCAAGAAGATGTACTTGTTGAAATTTCCAAACTCACATGAAAGATATGATTCTTCAATGGGGAATTTACCTTTACTTAAACTGAACTAAACCTTTCAACAAAAGTGTCTATTGGCACAACAAGGTCAACCTCTATATCTCATAATATAATTAATATTAACCAGATTAATTATCTTTTACATTAACTAACAATTACATTAAGGTGGGGCCGACCTGTACCCTTTACATTACAAATAAGGTTACAGGCAGGTCTGACTCTTTAACAATATAGCAAGGGATCTCATACACCCACTAGTGTTCATCCACTAGGGGCACATCCATATGGATGTCCATATCTCTGGCTCACTGCATTACACAGAAAAACCACTTCTAGTGCTCAACCACTAGGATCACATTCACCTGTGTTCATCCACAGGCACGTCCACTCAACAGATCTTCTTTCGACTGCATTACACAGGAGAGTCATCTGAAGTTTCTCATCAACTCTCTACTCAGAGAAGGCTAACACATCATCTTCATTTCTGTTCTCATGACGATGCACCTAGCACTTTGGGATTGCACACATTCAACTTGTGCTCAGCCACAGGCACGTCCAACTCTGCAGATCTCCTTTCTCACTGCGTTACACAAGAGAATCATCTGGAGTTCTTCTCAACTCTCTGTAAGGAGGAGGCTATCTCTACGTTCCATCTTTGTCTCAGATAGGAACCACACACCCCGCTCAGGGGCTTTCTCTCAAGTTTGTAAGCTGGAGAATGTCTCACATCGCTGCAATCATCAACATATTTAGGACATAGTGTCAAAGGCAACTCCATAGAGAGTGCCCCTTTCTTTGTACTTGCATTTCATAACTAAAGAAAAGAGAGCAAAGCATAGTCCTCATCTTCTAGTTGGGTTTTCTCACATGTCATATTTCTCAGGTCACATATTGTGTTCATTTGTGTGGATGGTGTGTTCATTTGCTTGATCTTTCATTTTCGGATTTCAATGATTTCTATAAATTCGAGCACTAAGCTAGTAATAAAAAATTTGAGATCTAAGGAAATAAATTGTATAATTAAAATTTCCAGAATATTACAAGATCTGTTGTGACGAATTGTTGCAATGGAATATCCATGGCAGTTTACAAATCAGACGAAGATTAAGAGTATGGGTTGACAGATTTTCTATCATTATATACCACAGTAAAGAGACATTCAACAATGCATTTTGTCATGCTGCAATATAAAAAAATAATCCATAAAGAATATGGCATGACTAATCCATGCTTCGTTAGTGTGATACAAATCGTATCAGTGCAACAAAACAAGAATTGAATGTCAAATATCAAACATTTGCAAGGCACGAGAATCGAATTGCAAATATTAAAAAAAAAAAACTTTTTTCTTATGATCTTTTAGGGGTTTCTTCATTCTTTATGGATTTTTTTAATCTTTCATTTGTTGGCCACTACAGAACCTTAGAAGTTAGACCTACTGGGGTGAGTTTTTCAAGACTGGAAAAAGCCTGAAAACCTGCATATTTCCTATAAACATGGAGGAAATGGACCTGAAATATTTCAGGAATAGAAAATGGCTCAGCATAGCGGTCCAGAAGTTTCCTGGCTGGAGGCTTCCATAAACATTTCCTGGCAGGAACTGAAGGGGAGAGGGTGTTTCTTTCTACTTAAGATGTTTATAGTACTGAAATATTGTTCATGGACCTAGATGTAAAGTACCGATAAATATGGAAATACAGATGCCATGAAACATGTTTCCAAACTTGTAGAACAGCATCCAACTCTTAAAATTGCAGTATACTCTCAGAGAGGCGTCAAGCTAATCAATATATCATAACCAGATCAAATTTGTTAGTCCATTGGAGATAGACTCTGTATGACCATATTCTTTAAAATTGCCAAGCAGCGACTCCCAATTCACTTGCAATATTCGACTGATACTTCAAGCATAATCTGCAAGGTAGAACTATATTTCAAGGACCTGACGTGCTTTTTCTGTCTTCAAATTCCAGGAGACCGCTATGGAGTACATGACCTGGAATATTGTCTGAAGCAAGCAACTATGCAATAAAGATCACTGATAAAGATTTATAGCAGCAATAAAACTAAAACTACGATAAATAAAAATAAATTTCTTGTTATTGGATACACATTTAAATGCAACAAATCTTTCAGGCATTCTCTTCTTACCTACCAATTTTGTAAAGATGGTAGTTTTATTGACTATAGCCTTTTCATAGAACTATTTTAGTACTTAATAGGTCCCTCCAAGCTCCCTTCTGCAAACTGCAACCAGAAAGCAACAATATGCTAGTAAACACGTCAGATTAGAAAATCAAGCTTCATCCTTAACTGAGCACTATGGATGTGATCTGTAATAACTCTTAAAGAAAAATTACCTGTCGCACAATGGGATTGGTTGATGTGTCAAACTCACGTGTCATACCCTGCCAAACTACCTGACCTTCATGAAGGAAGAGCAGCCTGGCAAACCCCTGGTATTCAAGTTAAAACCACCAAAAAATGCAGTATACATGTAGCCTCTCAGCTGAAATGTTCCAGTTTATAACATTGGTTTGTGTGCACACTGCAAACCTAAATAGACTTTCATTTAAACTAAGAGACAAATACCTAAATATCTGAACTTACCTGTCTACTGCTCGCCTTATTGTGCTATGTTGATGGGTTACAACAATATATGAAGCTATCTTTCCAGGTTTCCCCACTGCATCGTGTCCTTTAATGTGCATTGCTCGGATAAGATCCTCAACAACAGTGGATGCAATTGGATCAAGCCCAGCAGTTGGCTCATCATACATTACAACCTTGCATTAATCCACAGTATATTCATTCAAATTGAGAGATTCACACTTTCTTTACATACATTTTTTATGACCATCATGTTGAAAAGGGTAAGGTAAAAAGAACAAACATAATCACAGGTTATATATGTATAAAAAAATGATCTCACACAAAGGAAACCAGAAAACTGCATACAATTTTGACTAAGATGAAACTTAAATATACTCGTCATATATGCAAATAGAAGATATGTCTCCATAAAGAACATGGATAAATGCTTGTTGCAGAAAGCAATAAAATAAAAGTGACCAATCATGCCAATCTATATCCGTACATTTTCATGGCTGCAAGAAGCTCAGAGTGTCACCTAAATAAACTAACTTGAAACAATGTTGCAAATATCTCCAATTTCTCCCAATATTTCCTGATTTTTCTGATTTTTTCACACTGTCATTTTTTCTGAGTTTTTCAAGTCCAAGTTCATACTTCTCGTTTTTTCCAATATTTTCCCCGATATTTCCAAAATGTTTATTTCAAGAACCTCAACAATATATTCCCCAATGTCAAATTTAGATCTGCTATTAAGTTCTTTTCAATTTACTAGAGAATAATAGCATAAGCATCACTGAAAGAAACACAATCACAAGGTACACAACATTTTATCCTGGGCAACCCTCATGGGGGAGAAAACCCAGCAAAACTTCCTCGATAATAGATTGCCAATATAATGCCAAGACTTGGAGAAAACCACCAAGAATAACCAAGACTAAACATGCGCCTCTCTCCTCCTTGTAATTGCAGCTACCTCCAAAACTTGCGCACTGGATGAGTGACTTGAGTGAGTGAATGAATGAGGCGCCATCCTCACTTATTTATACTAGTTGAGGGGTGCTAGGGTTATGTCTCTTCACCATGCAGGGCCAACTTCTTCCAATACTGGTTAAAACCACTTTAATAAACCCTAGAGGTTGACTTCTTAAATACCACCATATAAATATGGTTTGACCAATCCACAATAGGGGATTTGGACTTATACAAAACCCGACATGATCAATCCACAAAAGGGGATTTGATCTATATAATAATAACTCAATAATAATTAGAATATTCTTCGCAGTTAAAATATTTCAACACTCCCTCTTAACAAGAAGGGTATTCTATTGACATAACCCAATACAACATCATCAGGAGAGAGAGAGAGGGCAGCAACATCATCAGCATCTAGAACATTGACTGGCATATCTACAAATCATCGGAAGTTTTCTCATCATCAATAACATCATCGTTCACAGCATGGAGCTGGAATAGCAACATCGTCACCATCTGCATCAACATCAATTAGCATACTGCTAAGGCAACAACATCACCAACACCATCATTAACAGCATGAGGTTAGTACAACATCATCAACAACAGCACGAGGCTGATACAACATCATCAACAACAGCACGAGGCTGATACAACAACATCATCAGCATGAGGCTGAGATAACAACGTCATCATCATATGGAAACAAAATGAGGCAGGTGTAACAACAACATTTTGTGGTACTCTGACAGACAGTCCTTACCGGACCTTCGGGATCTGCCCAGGAATCATAAGATTCCCTAGGATATAAAATCCTAACGGAGCTATCACGTGGTACTCTGACAAACCGTCCTTACCGAACCTTCGGGATCTGCCCAGGAATCAAGAGATTCCCTAGGATATAAAATCCTAACAGAGCTACCACTACTGACCACAGCTAGCATATACATGCACAGGTACTCTGACAGACCGTTCTTACCAGACCTTCGGGATCTGTCCAGGGATGATCAATCCCCTAGGATATAAAATCCTAACGGAGCTACCCGTTGTTGGTCAGGATACCATAGTATCATCAGCATCACTCCCCCTTTAGAGGGAGGTCCTTTCGGACTATACCAAGCTTGTCTCGAAAGTATTCAAACTTTACATGAGACAAAGGTTTAGTCAACACATCTGCAACCTGCTCATTTGTACCAACATCTTGGAGCTTTACAGCTCCTCTCTGCACCATATCACGAATGTAGTTATACCAGATTTCTATCTGCTTCGACTTATCATGGAACACTGGGTTCTCCGTCATCTTTATGCAACTCTGGTTATCACATAGAATCACGGTGGCTTCCATCTCTAAATCGAATAGACCTGTCAACAACTTCCGAAGCTATGTGGCTTCACAATTGGTGGAACATATTGCAATGTATTCCGCTTCTGCCGTGCTGAGAGAAATACTGGATTGCTTCCTGCTTTGCCATGAAGTCATGGCTGACCCCAGACTGAAACAACATCCTGAAGTGCTCTTTCTATCATAAACACTTCCAGCCCAATCTGAATCAGTATATCCACACTGATCTGAAGTCATGATCTCCAGTATAACAGAGACCATATTCCAACGTACCCTTAAGGTATCTCATCACATGTTTTGCAACAACAAGGTGAACACGTATGGGCTCTACCAGATATTGATTCAAGGTGTTCACAGCAAAACATATATCTGGCCTGGTATTCATCAAATACATCAACGATCCAATGATTTATCTATATAGAGTAGCATCAACCAATTCTGACGAAGTATCCACTAGGAGCTTCAACGTTGTTTCCATGGGTGTGTTCATGGCTTTACTTTCCAACATGTCAAACCACTTCAATATTTCAACTGCATACTTCCCTTGGTTAAGGAAGATCTTCTCTGGGCTCTGCCAAAATTCAAGAGCTAAGAAATAATGCATCAGGCCTAGGTCTTTCATCTCAAACTTTGCAGGGAGCTTCTTCTTACAATTTGTGGTGAGCTTTTCTTCTCTCGTCAAGAATAAATCATTTACATATAGTAGCAATATCACTAGCTCATCATTCATAACCTTGAAGTAAAGGTTAGAATCAGCTTTACTCTTGGTAAAGCCCAAGCTTGTCAGGAAACTGTCAATTCTTCCATACCAAGCTCTAGGAGCTTGCTTCAACCCATACAAAGTTTTCTTCAACCTCCAGACATGAATCTTTCTATCTTCAACTTCAAACCCTTGTGGTTGTTCTATATACACTTCTTCTTCAATAACACCATTTAAGAAGCTTAAGGGTAACGATTATGGAGCGGGCTCTGCGGCTAGGGTTTTCCTGGCTGCAACCCCTCTCACAGGTCTTCATGGGCGCCTCCTCCTGACGGGTCGCTTCGTCCCCATGGCTGCCTCGTGTGCCCCCGACGTGCTTCCGACGTGTTCCCTGCCCCCTGGCTGTTCTGGTGCGCTGCTTTAGTGGCCATCTACTCTTCCTGGCGTGAACCTGCTTGGTTTGCCCCCTTTGTGGATGCCTTTCCGCCGGCGTTTTTCGTGGCTCCGCCCTGTGGTTGCTCGGTATTACCGACTGGTGCCCCAGCTTTCGTGGTTTGGGGTTAGTGCACCGCTTCATGCATGGCTCGTGGTCTGTTGTGGGTGGAAAATCTGGCTGCTTTGTTGCTCGAGTGTATCTCTTGAACATTTCCTTCTGGGGTCTTCGTTGGATCCCTTTCTTGAGGTTTTGGTGGCAAGGTTTTGGGTCCCTATTATGAGATCTGGAGCTTGATGCTGCGATTGTTGGATTTTTCTGCTTCTTTGGTGGTTGGGATAGAGCTTTGAGGTCCATCTTTTGGGCGTGCAGTGTGGATTTGTGGATCTGCACTTTGAGGTCCTTCTTGGGCATGCAGTTCGGTTCTTTTGCTTAAGCTTCAGGATCTTACCAATTATTATCATTGTAAATTTTATTTATGACTTTGTAGTCTTTCTAGGCCCTTTCGGGTTTCTTATTTTCTACTCTTTTACCCATGGATTGGGGGAGTGCATCTTGCACCTGTGAATGTAATTTTGGCTCCTTTTGGATGAATAAAATTACGAATTTTTCCGAGGAAAAAAAAAAACACCATTTAAGAAGGTTGTTTTCACATCCATCTGGTGTAACTTCTGCTTCATCTTGGCTGCAAGAGCTATGATAGTTCTAATAGAAGTGTATCTGGCAACAGGAGCAAACGTCTATTCATAATCAATGCCTTCCTTTCGAGAAAAGCCACGAGCTACAAATCTTGCTTTATGTTTTTCAATACTTCCATCTAGAGCATGTTTTATCTTGTATATCCATTTGGAAGGTACCACATCTTCGTTCTTTGGTCCCGAAACTATTTCCCATACATCATTGTTTATAATGGATTGGTATTCTTCTGTCATGGCATCCACCCATTCTTTCTTCTGAATGGCTTCTTCAGAGCAAGTAGTGAGATCACACATCAAGGCCATATAACTGGAAAATGGTTAAGTTTCTTGCTTTGTCTCATGGTTCCTTTTGGGGCACCATACTTCTCTCCATATTGAATAAGTTCCCTTGCCCAAGTTGGCTTTCTCTTGTGAGAGATTGTCATCTGAGGAGGTTCTTGAGATTCTATCATATCATTATCTTCTGGAATCTCATCATTGGGAGTGACTGTAACTTCCTTCACTGGTTCTGCAACTCTGGGAGCTACAGGATCTTCTTCATATACTTCTTCAAGCTAGCATTTTCTTGATCTTTTGAGTGTTGCATCTTCATCAAATGTTACATCTCTACTGACCTCAATATGATGGTAACCTGGTATGTAAATTCTGAAGGCCTTAGAGACCTCACAGTATCCAACAAATATTCCCTTCTTTCCTGAAGGGTCCAACTTAGTTCTCCTTTCTTTCGGAATGTGTACAAATACTGGACAACGAAATATCTTGAGATGGCTTACTTCTGGCTTCTTTCCAAAGAACATTTCTTCGAGGGTTTTGAATCCAAGTGCACTACGGGATAATCCGTTTTGGACATAAACTATTGTTCTTGCTGCTTCAGCCCATAAGTGCATTGGAAGATCTTGATCGTGGATCATAGTCTTCACTGCTTCCATTATTGTTCTATTCTTTCTTTCTACTACACCATTTTGTTGAGGATTATAGGGAGTGGTGAGCTGCCTCTTAATCTCGGCATCTCTGCAAAAGCTTACAAATTCTTTTGAGGTGTATTCTCCTTCATTATTTGACCTGGGTATCTTGATTTTTCTTTCGAAGAGATTTGGTATGAAGGCTTTGAAATAAACCCAAGTCTAGCGAGAACAATCATCAATAAATGACACATAGTATACATACCCACTTAGAGAGGTTGATGGCATTGGACCACATACATCTGAGTGGATGAGCTCCAAGATTCCTTCTGCTTTACTATCGCTCTTTGGGAAAGGATTCTTTATGTTCTTTCCTTGTGCACATCCTTTGCACACACCTTCATGATCAACCTTGAATTCTGGTAGACCTTTAACTACCTTGCTTACATATGGTAAGGCTTTGTAGTTGATGCCAGCTAGTCTTCTACGCCAAAGTTCACAAGGACTCTTAGTGGAGTGAGTAAAGGTTGCATCCAAGTGACCTTTTAACTTATACAGGCCACCTTCTTTTGTTCCAATAACAATTGCATCTTCTATGGTTTTTCCTTTAGGCCACATGAGAACTTCACCATCTATGAATGCAACTCTAAAGCCTTTCTTATTTAGAGTTGAGATAGAAAGTAAGTTCTTTGTCAAACCTGGTACATAAAGTACATCCTTCATTCTCATCGGAGTCCCTGAATCAGGTTTATAGGTTGATTCTCCCATTCCTTTGATAGGATACTGATAATCATCTCCAAGTGAAACTTTCTAGGGAAAGTCCTTTTCTGTAAAGCTAGAGAGAATGTCTCTCTGGCCTGTCATGTGCTTAGAAGCACCACTATCTATGAGCCAAGTATCCTCTCCAGGTATCACAGATCCTGAGAGGGCGGAAAACAAAACATAATCTTCAATTTCTTCTCTAGTCACCTTCTTAGGTGGCTCATCATCTTCAACTGCATGGGCATGATGTCTTTTGTTGTTTCTCTTCTTGTATTCTTCCCTTCTGGAAGGACAATTCTTAGCAATGTGTCCCATCTTATCACAATGATAGCATTGATAAGAGGAGAAGTCTTTTTCTTTTCTTTGCCCCTTCTGTATTTCTGAATCTCCTTGGAGGTTGAGATTCTTTATAGGTGAATCTCCTTGGGGAGTGAGATTCTTTATGAAGATGGGTCTCATTTTGGAAATGAGACCTTTCCTTTCCTCCTTTAGTCTCAAGGAAATGAAGACATCAACATCTCAGCACTCTCAGGTATGATCCCTACTAATGATAATACTTGGTTAATTGACAATGGTGCCTCCAAGCACATGACCGGTCTTAGAGATCACCTAACAAATTTTGTTGAGAAAGAGACACATCTACATGTTGTACTTGGAGATGATGCCAGATATAATGTGAGAGGGGTTGGAACTTCTACCTTCCAACTAGATTCAGATATGCAGCTAAATTAAAAGAAGTACTATATGTACCTAGAATGAAGAGGAACCTTGTCTCTATTTTTTTCTTGGAAGACAAAGGCTACAAGGTTACTTTCTCAGAAGGAAGAGTTCTTGCATGGCACAACGACTCTCATATAAATTCTGCCAAGGTAATTGGTGTCCGAGAAAACAACTTATACATATTAACCATCAAACCAGTCCAGACCCTGCTACATGACACTATCAACTTGAGTGAGCTATGGCATAGAAGATTTGTTCACATTCATTATAGAGCTCTCCCAGCTCTAAGGAAAATGGTAACAAGTCTACCAAAAATACAGATTCAGCATAAAGGTGTTTGCAAAGGTTGTGCTCTTGGCATAAATGTTAAAGGATCCTTCTTAAGCAGTGACAATAGATCCAAGGAAATCTTGGACTTAATACATTCAGATGTGTGTGGGCCAATGATTGTTGCATCTCTGAATGGGTACTTATACTATGTACTCTTCATAGATGATTACTCCAGGAAAACTTGGATTTACTTTCTAAAGAACAAGGATGGAGTCCTTGCAAAATTTCAAGAATTCAAAGCCCGGGTTGAGAACCAGACCGAAAGAAAAATCAAAGTATTAAGATTAGATAATGGAGGAGAATACACCTCAAAAGATTTCAACAGTTTTTGTATTGAAGCAGGGATCAAGAGGGAGTTCATAGTTCCTTACAACCCTCAACAAAATGGGGTTGCAGAAAGGAAAAACAGAACTATCATCGAGGCAATCAAAGCAATGATACATGATCAGAGTCTACCTATGACTCTATGGGCAGAAGCATGTATGACAGCAGTGTATGTTCAAAATAGAAGTCCTCATCAAATCTTGAAGAACATTACTCCAGAAGAATCCTTCACCGAAGTGAAGCTTGAGATTGGACACTTCAAAATATTTGGGTGTCCAGTATATTTTCATGTACCCAAAGAGAAGAGATCCAAGCTACAACCTTCAGGGAGAAAGGGCACATTTGTAGGATACAGTGAATCCTCCAAGGCATATCGAATCTACATTCCTGGTCAAAGACAAATTGAAATAAGTAGAGATGTTACCTTTGAAGAAGAAGTAGCCTTCCAAAGATCTAGAGAAGCTCAGATGGAAATTGATAGTGAGACAATGCCTTCTCCCCCTTCAACAATTCAGAGGGAGACAAACATTATTCCAGTTGATCCACTAGCTCCAATTGATCCAGTTGTTCCAGCCCATCCAGTTGCTCCAAGTGACATACCCAGAGAAATTACAGTTGGACATAAAAGGCCTGCTTGGGCCCGACAAACTCTACAAGAAGAAGAGGGACATAAATCCCCTCAAGGAACAACCAGAGAGAGAAAGAGACCAAAGAGATTCTCAAGCTACCTTTCAGCCATGACCCACATCATTGACTCAGAGCCATCTTGTCATGGAGAAGCTTCAGGTGAACAAGTATGGCAAGATGCCATGATTGAAGAATATCAATCTATATTGAAAAATGATGTCTGGGATATTGTTCCAAGACCAGAGGGAAAGTCTGTAGTGACTTCCAAATGGATTTATAAAGTCAAGCATGCAGCTGATGGAAGCATCGAAAAATACAAAGCGAGATTTGTAGCCAGAGGGTTCTCACAAGTAGAGGGAGTTGACTATGACGAGACTTTTGCTCCAGTAGCCCGATACACCTCCATCCAATCTATCATTGCACTAGCTGCTTCCATGGGTTGGAAGCTACATCAGTAAAGATAGCCTTCCTCAATGGTGAAATTGAGGAAGAAGTTTATATCGAGCAGCCAGAAGGATTTGTTATACACAACGAAAGATCTCATGTGTGCAGGTTGAAGAAAGCCCTATATGGTCTAAAGCAAGCACCACATGCTTGGTACGAGAAAATGGATGGATTTCTGATGAGTATGGGCTTCAACAAAAGTGTTGTTGATCCAAACTTATATTATCACATTGATGGCAATGAGTGTTTGATTTTGGTCCTATATGTGGACGACCTTTTCCTCACTAGTTCAGAGAGACTCATTGTTGAATGCAAACGAACATTGACTACTAAATTTGAAATGAAGGATTTGGGATTGATGCACTAGAAGTATGGCAGAGGACAAATGAGATTTTCCTGAGTCAAGGAAAATATACTGTGGAGATATTGAAAAAGTTCGGTATGACAGAATGCAGGTCCATGCCCACTCCAACGGTGATGGATTTGAAGAAGATGAGTGATACTGATTCAAGAGAGGTAGATCCACACTTATACAGATAGTTGATTGGATCACTGATGTATCTGGTTAACACCAGACCGGATATATGCTATGCAGTGAATGTGCTTAGCCAGTTTATGAGCCAACCAAGACAGACACACTAGATAGCTGCAAAACATGTATTGAGATACTTACAATGCACAGTTGGTTATGGCCCAAGATATGCCTCCAGTGTGGACTTGAGCCTGCAAGGATATGTCGATGCAGATTGGGCAGGGAACGCAGTGGACAGAAAAAGCACCTCCGGTTGTTGCTTCACCTTAGGGTCTTCCATGGTTTACTGGTGTAGCAGAAAACAGAGCTCTATGGCATTGAGCACCGCAGAGGCAGAGTACATTGCATTGAGTGTAGCACTCCACGAAGCAGTGTGGCTTCACAAACTTCTGACTGACTTATTCGATCATGAGATGGATCCTACGACTATTCATTGTGATAACCAGAGCTGTGTAAAGCTCTCTGAGAACCCTGTGTTTCATGACAGATCGAAACACATTGAGATAAAGTGTCACTATATCAGAGACATGGTGGAGAGGAAGACAATACACGTGCAGTATCTTCCTACCCATGAGCAGATCACAGATATCTTCACCAAACCGCTTGCCAAGACAAAGTTCGAGTATTTCCGTGAGAGACTTGGCCTGGTGGAGAATGCCTCCCTAGCTGAGAGGGAGTGTTGATGATTACGGTTGCGTGAGACATCCTCCAGGACACAAACTTGAGAGAGAGCCCCTGAGATGGGTGTGTGGTTCCTATCTGAGACAGAGCTGGAATGTAGAGATGGCCTCCTCCTTACAGAGAGTTGAGAAGAAATCCAGATGATTCTCCTGTGTAACGCAGCGAGAAAGGAGATCCAATGAGTTGGACGGGCCGGTGGCTGAGCACAACGTGAACGTGTGAATTCCCATGAGTTGGGTGCATCGTTAGGAGACAAAAATGAAGACAATGTATTAGCCTCCTCTGAGCGGAGAGTTGAGATGATAAACTCCAGATGATTCTCCTGTGTAACGCAGTGAGAAAGGAGATTTGTTGATTTGGGCATGTCTGTGGTTGAGCACAAGGTGAATGTGTGAATTCCCATGAGTTGGGTGCATCATTATGAGCCAGAGACGAAGACGATGTATTAGCCTCCTCTAAGCAGAGAGTTGAGATGATGAACTCCAGATGACTCTCCTGTGTAATGCAGTGGGAAAGAAGATCTGTTGAGAGGACGTGCCTGTGAATGAGCACAGGTGAACGTGATCCTAGTGGTTGAGCACTAGTGAGTGTGGTTCTCCTATGAGATGCAGTGAGATAGAGATATGGACATCCCTATGGATGTGCCCCTAGTGGCTGAGCACTAGTGGGTGTATGAGATGCAGTGAGATAGAGATATGGACATCCCTATGGATGTGCCCCTAGTGGCTGAGCACTAGTGGGTGTATGAGATCCCTTGCTATATTGTTCAAGAGTCAGACCTGCCTGTAACCCTAATTTTAATGTAAAGGGTACAGGTCGGCCTTGTTATCCCCACTTTTTAGGGATAACTAGGAGATCATGTCTAGAGGCCCACAGGTCCTAGACATGGAGTACCGAGAGTAGGATTGACCTAAGCATGGCCCTGGAGGGCCTACCTTTTCTTCTTCCATCGTCCTTATCTTGTCAGCAGCAACAGCATCCATCACCATTGGTTTGGTCCTGTATCAAAAGAGGTTCTTGCTCCATGAGGCAATTAGTCCAGGTATCATGGTATGTGTCACATTTGATCATTAAAACCTTTAAATGTATGCATTTGATTCCTTTTATTTCTAACGACTGCTTGGATCTTACATTTGCCCACTTGACCATGTTTGGGGGGATTGACAGGATGTCCTAGCAAGCCTTTGTCCATAGGTTTTGGTTTGCCACTAGGGGAACTTCTGAAAAGCCATCGTCGGCTCCCATCATAGCACCACTATTTCATCTTATTTCCCGCTCATTTGTCCCACTCCCCTTGTCCGGGCATTGGGTTGACCTATTTTCAGGATTGCACCTTATCTCGTGGGAAGAAGGGGCTAAAGGCCCAAAAGGTAAAAGTAA
>ML780536.1:1797883-1815444 GCA_009831015.1 Picea engelmannii | reverse complement strand
AAGAAGGAGAGAGAGTGGCACATATCTGGGAGAGGATCTTTTGCATTAGTTTAAGAGATCTCTTGGCATTGTATTGGCTATCTATAATAAGGAAGTTTTGCTGGGTTTTCTTCCCCTAGAGGGTTTCCCAGGATAAATGTTGTCTCTTGTGATTGTGTATTTCTCAGTGATCTTGTATTATGTTATTGTTATCTAATGAAATGCAAAGAACTATAATAATGGCTTAAACATTAACATCATCTGCGCCTGGAACCCATACAGATGTATCCAAACATGTGATATGCTCATCCCGGCCAACTAGGCCTGCATCCTCATCATTGTAGATCGACCCTGGGAGTGTGTCCCCACAAGTTGTCGGTCTCCACAACCTTATCTATCAATGGAATCTCCAAAAGAGGTGACCCACTCTCCTCATACTAATAGATATGTGTAAGGTCAACTGGCTCCAAGTCATGCCTCTCCTCCTGGGTCTACTGATCCATATGTCCCTTGTGTTCAAATGCTACACAAGGCTCCTCTACCACCTCCGGAATGCTACCGATATCCTCCTGTGTCATGTCTATCATAAATATATGAGAAAGTAAGGATTGTGTCATGCTCAACTCCATGGGAGAAACAATATACCCCACGCATGACCTCATACCAGGTGCTAACACATATGAATCCTCACAAGTGTCAACACTATGCTGAAGTGTTGAGTCCTCAACACAGTTTGATAGGGAAGCTAAGGAACATGCGCTGTCATCCTGTCCATCAGATGTGTATGAGTCACTAGCCTCATCGGACTGCTCTAAATAGGAATCTATGGTTGCATCCTCATGCATCTCCTCATCCTCAGTGTCGTAGTGCACCTCAACAATGTGCACCTTCCCTTTACCCATGCATCTGTGATCTGTCTCCCAACGCTCTTTGCGACTGTAGCAAAGTTCCCTACTCCTAATGGGTGTAGGCTCAATCTGTGCTTTTGATCCGGATTTTATGAGCAAAACGAAATGAATAGAGATTATTACTATTCTTAACAGAGAAACACAAGGAACAATAACAGAGATACAGTAAAAACGGCTTCTATTCAATAAAGAAATATGTTGAAACTGTAAAATGCAGACTGAAAACAAGCTTCCTAGAATGGTGGCGGCTTATCTATGAGAAGAGATGTGATGGTTGTGCTCATTTGCAAGAAGATGGTTACGATGAGGCTCTCCAAGCCTTTTTACAATAAACAGGAATTCCAAAACCCTAGACATCCAAAAACCTAACCTTGGGAGATGAAGCACCAAAAGTCACGTGGGCTCTGTTGGAGTAAGTTAGTACATCAACTTCCCTGGGTCGTAACTTCTGCATATGATCTTCGTTTTAGGCACACAATAGCCCGTTCGAAAGGTCTATCCGAGGAATACACATGTTGTCATCAAACTCTGAATTTGTCTTCAGTCTGACTGTGGTGAGCCCTAAAAATGTTGTTTAGGGCCTAAAAACGGCCCCGGAACTTCGGGACCCAAAAACTAGAAAAAAACTGCTAAACTGAAAAACTACCAAAATGAGCCAGTCGGAATAGGTGGGAGGCCACTAACATCCATCTTGATCAATCCCCCCCCCCCCTTAGGAAGCAATGATCTCCATTGCGTTGAGTTCCCCCATCAGATGAGGAAATTTACGTTGAATTTGGCCCAGGTGAGCCACTTGCCTTAGTGCAGCAGTTGCCCTGCTTTGACAACTCGATAAAGTTGGATCCTCTATTGGCGAGTACACTTGACCTGTGTGTCCACAATATGATAACTAGATGCCTGTTGCATGCAGTCGGGGTTGAGCTCTATTGGTGTTAATTATTTTGCTATCTCTGAGGTGTCCAATAATGGTGGGAAATATGGCCAAAGGAGAGCCACGTTGAACACTTGGTGCAGGCCAAGGAAAGGGGGAATATTGAGCTCAAAATCATTGTCGCCCACAACCTTGGTGATGGTGTAAGGTCCATAACGGAGTGGGTGAAGCTTCCGATGGGGCCCTGTAAGGCATTCTTTCTGCAAGTGCAACCAAACTTTATCTCCCACCTGAAACTTATGTGGCGCCCGGTGTTGATCATGGCGTTGCTTGTACTTGGCATTGGACTTCTGTAAAATATCCTGAACTTGTTGGCAGATGTGTTGGATCCGCTCAATGAACCGGGTGGCTTTGTCAACTTTGGTTGGAGCGGGTGACGAATCGACCAGGGTGGCCGCAAGGGGTAGTGCAACATCTATGGGACCCAATGGTTGGAATCCCAACCCCACCGAAAAGGGGTTGTGGTTGGTTGAGCTATGTATGGTCTGGTTGTAGCTATGCTAAACATAGGGAAGATTCTCATCCCATGTGTGGGGTGCTTGGAATTGTACATACACAGGATATGCACGATCATCCGATTGACGACCTTGGTTTGGCCATCTGTCTAGGGGTGGAATGCAATGGATTTGGTGAGCTTGGTGTCCAGCAGTGACCAGAGGCTCGACCAGAATGTGTTGAGAAATCGGTTGTCCCGATCTGAAACAAAGGTTTGTGGGATTCCAAACTGTACCCACATTTTTTCAAAGAAGAGTTTGGCAGTGGCCTCTATTGTGATGCTCTTCTTATAGGCAGTCAGAATCGCCATCTTGGGAAAGTGATCAACAACCACAAAAACAAATTTATTTCCCCGCTTGGTGGACGGGAGGCCCGACATGTAGTCCATTGAGATGGATTCCCATGGCCTGTCAAGAGTAGGCAGACGGGTGTACATGCCTTGTTTCTTATTGGTTGGTTAGGCAATAGCGCAGGTAGTGCAGGACCGGATGTACTTGCAAACATCCTGTCGAAGTTTCATCCAATAGAAATGTTGTGGCAACACTGCCACTGTCTTTTCGACACCGAAGTGTCCTGCCACCCAATTGTAGTAGGCTTCCCAGATCAGCTCCGCTCGCTCGCTTGATGGAACGCAGAGATGGCCCAGATGGCACAACAGCCCGTCCTGAAGATGGAAATTAGTGACAACTGAGTTTGCGCCCAACATTTGGTAGGTGGTGGCAAAGTCAGGGTCCGTCTCATAGAGGTGGGACCATCCGGAGGTCTCGTGCCAGCAAGAGTCTAGCACTGTGGTGAGTGTCTTGATTGGAGGTCGGCTGAGGCAATCAACGACTCAATTGGTACTTCATGTTTTATACTTGATGTTGAGGTGGAACTGTTGCACGTATGTGGACACTTCTGATGGCGGTCATTCTGCAATTTGCCTTGTGTCTGCATGAACTGCAGTGGCTTATGATCAATATGGATGACTATCTCCTTCCCAAGAATGTAATGCCTCCATTGGCGGCAGACTTGCACAATGGAGTACATTTCTTTGTCGTAAGTGGGGTACTTACGGACAACATCGGATAGTGTCTCACTATGATAGGCCACGGGGTGGCCGTGCTGAGTGAGAACTGCACCCACAACATAATCTGAAGCATCTGTCTCGACCTCAAAGGGTTGTTGCAGGTCCGGTAATGAAAGTACTGGGGCTGAGCACAAGCCCTTCTTCAAATCATCGAATGTTTGTTGTTAGGACATGCCCCACACAAATTTTGCCTTACCACCACCCCTGGTTACTTGGTTGAGGGCTCATGCAATATGGGAGAATCCCAACATGAACCTGCGATAGAAATTGGCAAGGCCTAAGAAGCTATGAAGCTCAGTGAGTGTGGTTGGGGCTGGCTAGCCACAGATGACCTGGATCTTGGCTGGATCCACATGCACACCATACTGATCAACGATGTAACCTAGGTACTGGACCATGTCCATGCCGAAGGAGCATTTTTCCGAGTTGGCATATAATTGGTTTGTCGCAGGGTGTGCAGAACCTGCTGAATATGTTGCAAGTGTTCTGCCCAAATCTTGTTGTAGATGAGGATGTCGTCTAGATACACCACTACAAAAGTATTGGTGAAAGGTCACAGGATATCGTCCATCATCCTCGTGAAAGTTGTTGGTGCATTTATCAAACCAAAGGGCATGACTAGCCATTCAAAAAGACCTTTTGACTTGAAGGCGATCTTCCATACATTTGTCTGCTCTATTGGGCCCTGGTGGTAGCCAGAATTCAGATCAATCCTACTGAAGTATTTGGCCCCCTTGAGTTGATCAAGGAGGTCATCGATTCAGGGAATCGGGTACCGGTTCCTGACTGTGATTCTATTTAGGGTCCGGTAATCAATACAGAGTCACCAGGTCCCTTCTTTCTTCTGCACCAGCACGATGGGGCTCCCACAAGGCGATGAGCTAGGACGAATGTGCCCCTTGTGGAGCAATTCTTGGATCTGTCGCTTGATCTCCTCATTCTCTAACAGAGAGCGACGGTAGACTGGCCCATTTCGTAGCAGTGCACTGGGGGTCAGATCGATGGGATGCTTGACCTGATAGTGCAGAGTTACCCCGGTAGGTGAGGAGAAGATATCTTTGTATTCTTCCACAACCTTATCCACTTGCTTTTGTTGTGTGGAGAGGTCGGTCGTGGAGGCCCTGGATGTGGCTACAATCTTTCGCTCGCTCTGAGAGCGAATCACAAAGAACACAAACTTCCCGGTCTGAGAGATGACCTTCCTCCATTGCTTGGCAGAGATCAAGGAAATAGCACTAGGTGGGACTGCCTCGGGTATCCTGTACAATTTCCTGTCCAAAGTAATAATAACACTGCGAGGCCTAGACTCATATACAACATGATGTTTCCATAAATAAGGTTGGCGCAAAAGAACATCACAAACTTCAAGAGGACCAACATCACACAATACCTCATCTTTGAAGGGCTTGATGTCGTACAACAGGCGGCACTGTTGGTTGACGAGGAGGTCGCTTCCTTGGCGGAGCCATCCAATGGTGTAGGGTTGCGGGTGCGGCGTTGTCGACAAGGCTAGCCGCTTGATGACCTCTGCTGAAATGAGGTTCTTCTGGCTGTCACTGTCAACGATGAAGTGCAGTGGGGTGCCTTTCACCCACATCTGTGAATGAAAGAGGCTCTCGCCTTCCTCCGGCTCGTCTAGTTCATCAGGTTGGATCTTGGTGGGAGCAATGGTGGCACTAAGTTCTGCGTCAATGATTCGTCTTCCTCTTTCAGATTTTGACTTAGAGTCGGAACCCCCATCTGATTCAGAGGCTTTCACCTCAGCCACCAGCAACTGTTTTGAGCGACAATCAGCAATGTTTTGCCAGGGGCTCTTATGGAAGTCGCACCACTTCCCAGTATCTTTCTTCGTCATTCCGGTGTCCTTTGCTTGCGGCTTAGACTGGTTGTCCCGAGGTTGTCTATCTTTGCTCTGTCCTTTCTTCTACGGGTTGGGGTTGCCCTTTCCCTGCTTTTGCTATGAGGGGTTCCCAGGCCCAAATTGCCACGTCTTTTGTTTAAGCTTCTGCTCGATTTTGACGGCATCTCGATAGACCATGCCCAAGGACGAGATGTCCAGAAACTCCATTTCAGCCTGGATGTATCTATGCAGACCACCGCGATACTTAAGCACTAGATGTCGCTCAAAATCTTTGATACCCAGCTTGGTGCGCAAGGTATGGAAGATATTTGTGAACTATGGCACTGCTTGGTCTCTTTCCTGCCGCAGTGTGGTCCATTTTGTATATAGGTCGTCATAACTTCCGACAGGGTAGTATTGTTTTTTAATAGCATCCTTGAAGGACTCCCAGGTGACCGCGACTGTAAATAATGAGGGTTCCTCTATTTCCTTTTGCTCACAAAAAGTCTCCCACCAATCTTTGACATGGGGAACGGCTTTGAGGAGCGCAAAAGTAATCTTTTCTCTATTCGAAAAGTTATGGACAGAAAAATAGCCTTCTAGCAGATTCAAACATTTGTCTACAGCATCTGCATCTATCTGACCTTCAAATATAGGAATATCAAAGTTGATTTGTACCTTGAAGGGAACGGCGCCTCCGCTCGAGGAAGATGCATCACCTGTTGGTAGTCGCCAAAGGATTTGCGCAAAACTATCCATCATCTCGTTCCTCTGTTGCGTGAGGGCTTCCTCGATCAACATTTTGAAAGGATCTCATGTCTCGTCGTCTTTCTTTTCTCCCACCATGAGAGGTCGCTTAGGCGTGCGAGAGATTTTGTCCTCAAGAGAAACAAGCTCGAGACCCAACTCTTTGTACCCTGACCTCGTCGGGGACATGCATTAAGAACGACAAGGAGCAAACCGCTCTGATATCACTGATCCAAATTTTATGAGCAAAACGAAATGAATACAGATTATTATTATTATTAACACAGAACACAAGGAACAATAACAGAGACAGTAAAAACGGCTTCTATTCAATAAGGAAATATGTTGAAACTGTAAAATGCAAACTGAAAACAAGCCTGCTAGAATGGTGGTGGCTTATCTCTGAAAAGCGATGTGACGGCTACGCTCATTCACAAGAAGATGGTTACAATGAGGCTCTCCAAGCCTTTTTACAATAAACAGGAATTCCAAAAACCTAAACATCCAAAAACCTAACCCTAGGAGATGATGTGCCAAAAGTCATGTGGGCCCCGTTGAGGTAAGTTAGTACATCAACTTCTCGGGGTTGTAACTTTTGCATATGATCTCTGTTTTAGGCGCACAATAACCTATTGGAAAGGTCTATATGAAGACTACACATGTTGTCGTCAGACTCGTACTTTGTCCACAGTCTAACTGTGGCGTGCCCTAAAAACATTGTTTAGGGCCTCAAAACGGCCCCAGAAGTTCGGGACACAAAAACTAGAAAAAAAACTACCAAAATGAGCCAGTTGGAATAGGTGAGAGGCCACCAACATCCATCTGGATCAACTTCCTTCCATCTACTAGCTGGTAGTGATGTATCTGCCTCCTTGCCTTCTTTGGCTCTGTTTTCCTCTGTTATGTCGCTCCAATAATGGATTTCTTCCATCTTTTTGGCCCAATGTGTAACCTCATCTTTGCTCCACCTAGAATTTTTTATGGATACAAACTGTTGGAATGTTACTTGAGCCCCGAATGTCTCACTAAGGGTGTAATATTCCTCATCACAATATATGATCTCTTCTGCATAATCCGCAAACTCCATCTCTCCTCTAGATCATCAATGTATATCGCAGGCTGGCGAAGGAAATTCGCTCTAATACCACTGTAATGTTCCCAACCCAATCTACTTGGAACATTTAGGTTTTTATGGTTTTATGTGTTTTCTAGTTGTGGTATTTTGTCAAACACTTTGTTGATTTTAGTCTCTTGAGTTGCATTGGGGTTTATAATGGTTGTTTTATTATGTGTTTGAAGCAAGTAAAGACATCAATGTAGCCAATAGCATATACACAACAAATACAATAGAAACAACTCAAGTAAATAGCACAAATACCTTAGATCTGATATTATTCATAATATTAGCTGACCTCATACAAAGTGGAGCAGATCTGGAATACATATAATAAAATCGAGTGTCTGGTTGATCATGCCTCCAAGATACAAGCTAGAGATGAAGATCTAGGCTTCCAAAAGCCTCTCCAAACTTAACACCAAGTAACACTGAAGTCCCATTGATATCCTCTGTTGTATGTGATGCCCTCTCTAGCTGAATGCGCACTTCCTGGTTGGAATAGACCAAGGACACTATGGCATCCTCTCTAATGACCTCAAACCTCTACAAAACTCTGTGAGAAGATAGATCCGGTGATGGCAAGAAGATATGGGTAGTCTTTAAGTTGTAGCTCAACTAGAAGACCTCCCAACAACAATATCTCTAAGACAGATGTGCCCTCACTAGCTGAAGCAAACCAATAATTCGGCCTCCTTGAAGATGGTTGCCAAACCACTAAAACCAAGTGCCAAAATGTAGATCAGGGGTTAGAGAAACCCTCTGATGAACCTCCAAGGTATTAGATCTGATCTCCCACTTCAACTCACAAGATCCACTATGCACAATGCACCCTCCTGAAGAGAATCACGCCCTCATGATTGATTGGTCGAAGGAGCTAATGAATCCACTCAAACAATGATGCAAAAGGGCACTAGGGTGATGGAAAACAATCCCGGAGTGAGATCTACTGAAGATCTAGCCACCTCTAAGCAAATCGAACTATTCTCTCAAGAACAGTCCGCCCTAGCTCCACAGAAAACCTCCAACAATACGCCTTGTCTCCACAAATGCCCCTGGAACTGAATAGAACTGATGTAGAATGGTGAGGGAGAAATATTTCACCTCTGTGATCAAGCTTGGACCAGGTTGGGTGGGATCTTTCACTGTCGAGTTATCTCTAGGGTTTTTTCAATCAAAACCCTCAAAACCCCCAAGTGCATGGGCTCTCTAGCAAGAAGCCAGACATCAAAATGATAATCAACATAATGAGAGAATAGAGGCCCCTATTTCTCTTTTATCCCCCCTGTTCACCTTTTCTCTCCAAGTGACTTTTACTTTATTTTGTTATTCCTTAATTAAATCACTTTATTAATTAATTAACCATTTAACCTCTAAAAAGTGATTTATCCATCCTTATGGCTTCTCCGGCCACTGAAGGTCACTTCTCATCATCCTATCTTGTAGTGCTCTTCCTCCCAATTCCGATGAGTTATTACACTAAGAGGTTTCTCCAAGTATTATACCCAATATGACCTTCTTAGTGAATTTAATTAAAATATGACCGAAAATAACTCAAAATTACGGAAATCGTCGAAATGCCACAAAACCAAAGCCAAGCTATGCAAAATCGATCCTGATAATGAAATATGATGAACGATGCAAGTCGGGCCCAATAAAACCCCTCAATATCTCCTGAACTCATTATCAACCCTGTATGGCTACTCTAGCAAGCATCCCACTCTGTAACATAGCAACAACCAAAATTGGGGACATTACATACAATGACTACTTTGCTCAAAGAGGAGCCACTAGACTAGAGAACAAGAGAAATAAGAATGAGAGAGACATTATGTTGCTACTGCAAGAACCGACCAATAACCCAAGACAAGCATCCAATATATAGCTATTGAGGGCGCACATCCCAAGGGAAGAAGAGAGGAAACATGAGAGGCCAGGAATAGAAACTAGGCGCATGATGAAAGCATGTGGAGAGGGAAAAGCAAAGTGTGAGTAAATTGGGAGAGAAATGGGTAAAGAGTGTGAGTTCGAATGGAGTAAATGTGCATGGAGAGAGGAGAATGGATGCGCCCTATAGGTTAGGGAAGCATGAAAGGGAGTGAATGGTGAGTTAAGTGTGAGAAAAGGGTTAGGTGAGGTGCATGGGTGCATGAGAGGGGCCTAAAATAACTGCATGAGGGCGCATTTAGGGAGAGAGAAGTGGATGTGTGAGTGAGAAAAGCGCCCAAGTTAACTGGAGTGTGAGAGGTAGGTGAAAGATAAAAATAACAGCCAACACAATACTTGATATTCAGTTGACTCAAGTGTGAGGACTATATGGCTAAACTCATGCGAACCCCCTTCCCAATCATTAATTAATTATCACATGCTCGAATATTGGGAATATGCACCCTATGCTTAGGTGGATGCCACATCATTCCGTAAAGCTGCCACATGTCGACCTCTGAGGGTGCCACTTGGCACTGCACGAGTGATGACTGGACCTACTAAGTATAGAAACTTTTAAAAATAGAATAATGCTCCTAAATTTTAGGAAATTGTCCACATCATCCAGGATGACTGGGAGGCCACCACCACATGTCATTGTCTAAAAATAGACACTGCTAAAAATAGAAAGTCGTCTAAATACCCTTGAATTTATACTCATTGATCTCGTCTTTCCGCAAGGGATCCGAATATGTGATCAGAACTGACATGCGAGCCCTGATGCTCAACCTACTAAAAATAGTAAATTAGGCCACATCATCCCGGAAAAGATCCAAAAGACTCTGGATGTCTAAAGGATCAATACTGCGCTCTCAGAATCTGAGTATGGGGCCTAGAGAAAAACCTGCTAAAAATAGAAAATTCCTGCATGTCGGCCGAAAAAGTGTCATCAAGTCTAGAATCTTACAAGGACTCATACTGTATGCTCAGAATTGCCCCAAATTGTCAAGAGACCCACTCAAACCGTCTCCTAAAAAATAGTAACACCTATTGTGTGTATATATCTCTCTCAAAATGCATGGAAACTAAGCCAACTCTGACTCTAAACCAAGCGACCATGTATCGATCATGTACATGCCTTATGTGGGAACCAACCTCCTGCTGAACATAAGTGCTAAACTCTGGGAAAATCTCAATATACCGGCCAAAATACTGCATGCTGGCTCTTAACCCTCAAGATTTTCAAGGGTGAAAATCTAGGGGTTAACAAGGGTGGTCCCTAAGAAAATAACTAAGGCTAAGTAAGCTAAGTACAAAAGGAAATCTAGGAGTTTGAAGAAAGCAAGAGCAATACAAATAGATCTATTCTAGCAGCATATATAATTCATTCACCATAAAAGATACATTCATTGATATATAAGCAAATGAAATACATTCAACCATAAATTACTTCAAGATAAATGGATATACTTGAACTACAAGTGCTTGAAGTAAAATGCTGAGAAGTGAAGATTAAAAGCTTTAAAGACCGTCCCCCAGGTGTAGGACAGTCGGTGACGGAGTGTGTTGTTAAGGCACTCTGTGATGTTAAGTCACTGGTTCGAAACCTATGGGGACAAAAAAATCCAACCATGTTAAGGGTTGGTGTGGCTTAGGCCAGGTGCGATCCCTGGGTGATTTTGACGGCTTAGATGCCCCTGAGTAGCGGTTTCTCAGCCACAGGCTAGTCCCGCAGGTCACGGACAAACTAGCAAACAAAAAAAAAAGCTTTAAAGACCAGTGCCAATAATGAGATTGAATGTTGCTGAAATGAAAATGTTATGGAGTGCTCTTGACAATTTTTATTATTAAAGATGAGTCGTTTAGTTTGTGGGTTTATTGTGAACTAGCTTGGTGAATTGCAAGCCACTTTGTGATTGTTATTAAGAAGTGTAAAACAAAAATAAATCCAAGCTAATGTTTGGCCCTTTAGAGGTTATCCTTCAATTGGGTACAAAGAGCAATGTCGGAGGTCCAACAAGGAGAGAATTGATCTCATTAATGAGTATCCCCCTGACTTCACACACAAGCTCAATGTGTTGTCCCAATCAAACAATAACAACTATCGGATTGTCCTATTAAAACTAGATCCACACTGACTAGTCCCCGTTCTGATGGACTCCACACCTCAGATCAAGCAAAGCTCACAAAGGAGGGGCCGAACAATACTAGGATACGTTGAGGTGATTGTTTATTTGCCAACTTGAAAATTGCATAAATGAAATAACTGAAAAAGAAACTAAATAAAACTAATCCAGAAAATGAAACTACTCTAATGTTTTGCAGTGCTGTGATTATTTTTATGGTTTATTTTATCTTTTTTAAATTAGAAAAATGAAAAGCATAGAAAGAAGGTAAATGAGCCAATCACACAAAGACATCGATCCCCCCAGGGGGATTGAAATTGGGCGTTGTGTAGCCCAATGCTTTTATTAATGTTACAATGATATTATTTTGGGAATGTTTGTGGTCCTTTTATTAATGGGGGACCATCAAACTTACAAGGTTTTCAGAAAATGTTATCAAAGGGAGAAAATGATTTTCGGGGTCCCGGATGGTCTGAATCTGCCAAAATTTGGCAGCACTTCCTCTTGGCTGTCCAAAAATCTGAAAAAATCAGCGAGCTAAATGTGCTAAAAGATGCTGAAAAGCCCTGTGAAAGTGCCTGCAAAAGGTGTTAGGCTTATACAAGAAAAATCCTAATTAAATGAATCATAAACTAAGCTAACAAAGGCTAAGAAAGCAAGCAAAATGCAAGCTTTCTTAGCGACTTTTGTTTGTTGTTTGGAACAGCAAACAAATGGCACCAAGATATGCCTGATATGAAGATGAAAGCTCTTCAAATTAGACTACCTTTTAGCCTTGAAAGATTTAAAATAAAACTTGCTAAAAGATTACTTTTATGATAGATCTAGCTCTTTTATGATAGCGAAATTAACATGCAATCTAGATCTATAATCCAGGCATGCATAAGTAAAGATCTATATATGATTTTATAAAGGAAACTAGATCTACTTGCATGCAATAAAAGGTAACCAAGAAATGTTGAATTTTATAGAAAAAGAGATAGAAGAAGGTGCTTGTGGTTTAGAATCCTTGGGCAAATGGAGTCTTCTTGATGGAACACAGAGGGATTATGTCCGTTATAGATCTTGAAGTGTGAGGTAGATGCAATCTAGCTCAACCTCCTCTTCAAGCGTGAGAACCTGCAACGTAGAAATTTCTTGCAAAGGAAAAATGTTAGAAGTACGGTAAGCATGAGAATTAAACTAAATAGACATGCAGTTCAAAGAGATCTAATGTCAGTGGACAATAAGATTATGAAGCAAACTAGCTTTTCTAATGTTATCCTACCAGGAAACAATTCCTTTTAGAAGCCCAACTTTCACCAATTAAAATGCAAAAAATTACAAGAAAGATTATACCTCGCATTAGCATATTGACATAGAAGATCCACACATGAAGTCCATTACACCAATATAGCCTCCAAAGCCTTTTATTCCAGATCAAATGATAGTATAATACAATGATACAACAAGCATTTTCCTCCAAAGCTCCAACTAGTCTACAATGGAGAGGAAAGCTTGGTTTTATAGCAAGAGGGGTGCACTTCCCAAGGAGGGAGGGCGCACCACTTGGAGATCAAAAGTGAAAAAGTGGAGAGGGAATGGTTTCCACCTCTCTTAAGATTCCAAGAACTCGCCACTTGTGAGTGTGAGAGAGAGAGGGAGGGCGCAACCTCTCAAGAGGTAGGCACCCCTCCTCAAGAGTGCACCACGAGAGAGATTCTACTTGATTATTCAAAATGGTGAATGTCAATATTGAAAAGTAAAACAGTATTCCATACCACAAGTCTAGGAGAACCACGTTGTTGTTGTTAAGACATGACTTAACCCTAACTATAGCTTAATATTAATTTTTGACATGAGAATTAATTAACTTAAGTCACTTAACTTTATTAAATGACTGCACATAACCATCATGATAAATTAACTTTCACATTTCCAGCCTAGGAAAGTGACTGTTGTGCTGAAAGAATGATGAGATCTTCCACGCATCGTTAAGGAATGAGTAGTTTGATAACATCATTTTAACTATAAGGTGTTATCTATTTACTACATGTGGGAAAATAAAGATCCATAATTTTTGTTCTTAGGACTCCGAAGTAAATAATGAAAGCCAGAATGCTGGCTAGGAGATAGCTTACAAAAAAGACTTTTTGGTCAATAAACAGCAACTTTCTGGCTCATAATGTTCAGCAAATTAGTGATCTCCATCAACAAGTATAAGTAAAAACATTTGACTTAATACTATCATAAGTATAGCATGCAGTAGATCTAATCTTTTACAAAATTGACAATAAAATCACCAAAACCTTTTACACCAAATGATAATAAGAACACACAAGACTACAAAAAGAAAATAACCACCACCAAAACTATATGGTGCACAACATACTTCAGGCTTAATTGCTTTATGTGAATCATCATATATAATGGCCCGCGCTAATGCTACCCGCTTTTTCATGCCTCCAGACAACTCTGATGGCAACCGATCTTCTACTCCCTGACAAGAAAAATAATGCAAGTTGTCAATAATATTTCAAACAGGTGCAAATCCTTAATCACTGTCTAATCATCAAATAAACTGCCATAGTCCAAGTAAATTCTAGAAGTCACCTGCGAGTTATTTAAGTTTTCAGGCAATTCAAAAACATTCTTATTTCACAAGAAAGATATGGAACAAAAGCATTTGTGGAATGAAGTAGTTCCCTTTTAACAACACTCTTCCTCACTGCAACATAAGACCTCAGAGGCCATCCTCTGAAGCAAGGGCGTGTTCCTATAAATGTTTCATGTTAAACTCAATTCAATGAATATCATTAAAATAAATTACACTCTACAGTGTGTTACTCTAAGTTGGATGGATGCAGATCTAGATACAGATCCGTCGGATTTTATGAAAAGTCAGGATCTGGATCCAAGAAATGAAATATAAATATAAATATTTTGACAACATAAAACCATGGACCAGAAACATAGAAAATTCATATCAATGAATATATCTCTCCAAAATTGCTCTATCAAACTCAGAAATGTAGTTGATGAAAAACTCAGATTTGTCTGTTTCAGGATGGGGGAAGGTAGAAAGCAATTAGGGTTTTAGGGCTCCACACATTGCCATTTTTTTATTTTGTATATTATGTTCTCTTATGTGCTTTTACAAAAAATGTTTTTTTGGAGGCTCTGTAAGCTTGACGCTTCCAGCAAGTTGGAAACAGATCTCAAGTGGATCCACTTATTCTTCCAAACTGAAAATGTATTCCAAGCAGATCTGGATCCACGGAAATGTGCTTCCTGGATCTTCCATAGGTGGATCTACCATAAAGTTAACTGCTCGTATCATTTTCTAGACTAGTATAGTTAGGGTTTGAGCTTAATTCCTTATCCTAAAATCCTAAAGAGGCAAATTATCCCATAAGTTTTGTGCTTTGAAGGTTGATTTATCTTATTTTGGGTTGATTTTGAGGTTTATACAAATCTGGAAATTGCATTAAAAGAATAAAAACAAGATTTGTAAAACCCCAGAGCTAGGTTTTATGCTTTAAAAGAATATCTATGATCTATCACTAGACGTAGAATTTATTTCATTTACTAGCAGGTTGCTACAACTTTATTATTCATTTCTAGTAGAGAAACTCACCTCTAATTTGGTATTAATTGCATATCTTTTATTTGGAGATTATCTTGATAAATTCTAGTGCTAACATTGATATACCCTAGGGTGAATTTACCTTTCATTTCAAGTTCTTGTTTACTCTCATTGATATATCTATTGTGAGCTTGATTCTAAGTGATTTGGGTTACTATTTATTGCATATTTTAAAACCCTAGCTAAGTCGTCCAAGACGTCTTGCTTAAAAATGGAATTATTGCTCTTGCATTGATCTCTTTCTTGCTTCAAATCTGGTATTCTGCATTAACAGATTTTAAAATAGATTTGAAAGTCTTTGACAGCCTTGAGCTTGTCCATAAATCAGCATATAATTGATTGGCACTTAAAAGCACACTACAAGCAATCATTTTATATTAGACAATTTCATCTCTTGCAGTTTTAACTAGCTTAAAGTGGTTTATTTTCAAGTAGACTCTTCTAAGTTTCATTTTCTTGGGATGTTAATCAAACTAATCCAAATCTGAAGTTATCCTTGCATATCTATTTAATAATCAGATTTGGCATACACCCACTAACTCCTAATTCATATCTTTCTAAGTGGATAGTTGTGGTTCTATGCTATTGCTATCGAATTATTATCTTAAGGCATTTAATCACTTGTTGGAATCCTTGTACTTTACATTGTCATACATATTTATTGGATTCATTGAAGTAAATCATAAGCTTACATAGATTAATTCACTAAAGAAGATTTACTTAAGATCTATCATTGATAGATAGGGATATCCCACTTGGCCTTTGGAGCTGGCCTAAAGTGAAGGGGATATTGTATTGAGGTGACAGTGGTGCAATTCTCATCTTGTTTCCCCAAGGTAGCATCCATGGTTGGACTTTCCACTTGGATGCTAGTTTAGAAGGTAACACCATCAATGGCAAATTTAATGCCTGTCAATTTCTTCCAAGAAATACAAGATAGGTGACGAGGTATAAATATGATTCCCAATTAATTGGTGTCACTCTACACTCTGTCACTTAATTTGTCAACACGGGGTTCAGTTTACACTTGTGAGGCACCCGGTGCAGTATACACATAAAGAAAACTTTCACCAAACTATTGGAAAAGACTAACTAAACAAAACCATGCATGGAATATAAGAGAGCAAGTCACAATACTCTTGACCCCCAACCCTGTTGGTGGTATCTCTTCGGGTTAGGTCTCTGAGCTCTCATAACCCTGCCCCTTCGTATGTTCACCTAGCGGGGACACAAGTATAGTGATTCTACAACACACACACACACAGTCGAAAGGAACTATCTAATATATTCTAATCCACACACTGGAAGCAAACTATTATTAAATCAACGCATCGAAATCAGATCAGCATGCTTTACAATTCCCAACTCATAGTTTTTCTAATGACATTCAAACATTATTACAGATAGAAAGTGCACACCCAGATTTAATAATTGATATTTGTTGACCGCCCCTCCAACAAAGGTGGTCAACTCCATGTGCCATGAAGAGATGCATCATCAGATGCTCATTCGACGAAGACGTGGGTTCTACAGGGCATTTTTGGCCCCAACACTTCTTTTTGTAACTGGAATTTCCGCACCCCTGCATGGGTCAATAATGTAATAGGTCTGCATGGGTCATAGTTAGGTCAGTTACCTTGGGATCGGTTCATTGGGAGAGTTCCTTTCACCGAGGGTTTTTTATCCTCAGGTTATCAATTGGGCTTTTCATCCTTATTGATTTCCCTTGAGTTTTTCCCTCACACTTGCAATAGTTCTTCCAAAGTGATGAACGGCGTTCTAATGGGCTTATCTCCTAGTAACTATTGTGAGGAAATGATGTAAATGACCATGCAAGACATCTTAGAAAGCCTCGCAGAATTCCCTTGAGTCTAGATTAGTTTTTTTTACTTAATTAAATTTCCCTAAGTTTAGAGGTTTAATTATTTAATTAATTAATTATTTTTGAGAAAAAATTGTAAAAACTAGGTCCTGGGATTTTTGATAGGGGTATTTGTGCTCAAAAGAAATGGAATGAGACCCCCTACACCCTTGGACCAAGTTTCAGCTCAGTCGGACAACTTTGCTATGGGTTTGTCCTCCAGGAGTGTCAGTCAGTCAAAAACAGCAATTTTAATTGCTAAGTCTTGACATGGCAAAAAATGAAAAATTGTAATAATGACTTAAAAGGATGATTGAAGGTGGAAAAAGATAAGAGAGAGGTTTCCTAGCCTAAACCTACCCACCCAACTTGCTTTAACCCTTTTTCTAGACCCCTCACCCCCTCACCCACTCAACCCTCACGCCCTCCTAGGAAAGTTACGCCCCCCTTAGTGATTAAATGATGGATTGAGTTTCTAGAAGGGGTGGTGTGCCTTCCTCTTGGGTGGTGTGCCCTCCCTTACCTCCCACGTCTCTCCTTAACTCACCATGCTTGGTGATGGACACTTGGCATTGATCCAAGAGGGGTGATTTTGTCTCTCCAAGTATAAATAGATCCCTCTCCTCACTTCCTCTTCACCATATCTTGAGCTATTGTTATGCTACTTGATTTTCCTCTCTCTCTCTCTCTCTCTCTCTCTCTCTCTCTCTCTTCTTGTTCCATCTTCCATTCTTTGGCTCTTAGGGTTTTGGAGCAAGTATTTCTCCAAGATCCATTTTCTTGAGTAATAATAAAGGAGAAGTGTTAAATTTACATGCAGCAGCGAGAGCCATTCTCCTGGAGGATGGCTAAGACCCTAGACAAGATCTAGGGCCCCCAGTGCACTCCTGGGGTATGTGGTCTGGGACCAAATTGATAAAGACCCTAGATATGTCTAGGG
>ML780536.1:1760300-1781468 GCA_009831015.1 Picea engelmannii | reverse complement strand
TTCACTTTTGACTTAAAACTCCTAAGTCAAAGTGAAATTAGAATCATAAAGTAAAGTATGAGGGTAAAAGTCTCCCCCTTTGTGCTTAGAGACTCATAAGCACATGGGGACCACTTTCCAAGGTATCCAAATCTCAACACTTAAGCCATATCTAGATTTATCTCTTTCTTACATGCTTAAATCTAACACCTTGAATGCTTAATGCTTCAATAGTTTAGTGAATGGTTTTGCTTTACATGCTTTAACATCTTAAGGCCATTTGCCAACACACTTGAAGTTAATGCTTCTTGGATAAGTTGATAGTGTAGGCATATGCTTAGATCTTCCTTCCTTTTTCACCCTTAATGCTTTGGTCTTAATGCTCTTAACAAACATAAGATAAGTGTGATAATCTTTTATCTCTTGTTGGCAGGTTGTTCTTTCCCTTGGTTTAAGTTTTCTTTCATAGCAAGCTACATATGTTAATGATCTAGTGCATGGTGATAAACTAAATCTTTATTTCAGCTATCTTTCAATGTTTTACATGTGTTAATGCTCTTTATTTCAAAGCTTAAGTAACACACTTAATAAGCTGAAGTGAGTTTCGGTCTTGGCAATAAATCACACTTTTAAGGCACCTTAAAATCATCAAAATACTCTAAAATACACCTAAAAGTCTACCTAATTGATATATTAACTTAATAGAATTAATAGGGTACCTAAAACCACCATCTTCACCATCTAAAACGGGGATTGAGGAGGGCAACGGAAGGTTATAGGCCGGGGATGGTCTCACGGCGCAATGAGAGTCCTTTCCGTAAAAACTCAATTATTTGGGCTGACTGTGACAGCTAGGGTAGGCCTCGTTGCCATACTTCTTGAGCATCCAGCAGCCATTTGGCAATTGGGGAAGGAGGTTTTTGGTGAAACACTTAATAAGGGTAACTAAAACTTTACAATCATAAGAAACCCTTAACTTATTAAATAATCAAACCTTGGGCTTAATCATCTAATAATATTTTGTGGTTGATTGAATATCTTGATCATTGTGGAATACTTGTGCTTTGAACTCTTGATCTTCTAAGTATCTTTGTGGATGTATTGATGATGCCAATGCTTTAATCTTCTTATATCCTGCACATACATTTAAAAGTGGTTAGCTTGTTTCATTGTACAATTGTATCTTAGTATTCCTTATTTGCATGTACTTGTATCTAGTATTCATTGGATTTAATTGTTCTTTTGTAAATCTTTGTAATCAGATTGCAACGAAACACCCTAACATCTAGTTGACCCCTTGCCCAACCTTAGGCACTAGTCTTAGTTGACCTAGGGAAAAGCTTGCTTGACATACTAGCCCTTGCATCTTGCATTGTTGCCTTAGCATCATAGGATAGACTCCCTCTAACCTTAAGAAATTAAAATCAACTCCTAGAACTTAACACTAAATCTTATCTAGTAACTAGGGTCTACCCCCCTTGGCTTCCCTAGGAGTAAGCCTAGACAGAAGAGGTTCTGGTCAAAGTGACAGTGTGGGCTGTGAACCTAGGCATTCTGCCTCCAAGGACACACTAAGTGAGTCGGACTTAGCTCACGTTTGCAAGAGTGTATAAGGACAGCAACAATATCAAAATAAACAAAGGATGACAACAAAATCAAAAATCTGCAAGAATCTAATCTTAAAAATCCTTAATCATTCTTCAGCAAATTGCAGGTGGCCATTATGCAACCTACATCCAATCTACAGCATGCAATTTAACTCAAAATGAAGTTAACATACGCTAACAACTATTTAGAAACCAATAACTAATAGCTATATGCTGAAAATTAAATATCACAGAGTCGTACCTGTGAGTGGGCCCAAGCTCACAGGCAGGCCTGTGCTTATACTTGACTAAATCATCGGCAAAAGATCAAAATAACACTTATAAACAGCAGTCCTATATTAAGATATCAGAGCTCAGAACAACTCTAATACAATCTTGCTCTCACACTTCACTACTTAATATCGCTCATGAGAGCGCACACTCATATATATAAGAGAATGACTTCAATAGCTCTAAGTATAGAGCAACAACCCTCCTAATATGCTGGGAAATAGTTTGGAACAAATTTGATGCCATTGTTCGATGATTTGCACAAGTGTACGTTGTTACATATCAGCTAATTAAAACAATCAACTACCTCTAGATTTCACGGATTTCATTGGTTGAGTTGTCACATGCTGTGTACCGATTTCCATTTTTAAGACTATCACGTGTGCATGCTGAAAATATAGTAGATGTTGAATATTAAATTTAATATTCGTGGGCATACGTTGAAGGTCTTACGCTAATATAATTTTAGCGTTGGAACCGATATACATTAAGTGCTGGGACTATGCACTTAATGTATTAGATGCTGAAACCTTCTGCTGAAATATTAATGTTGAAACCAAGTACTGAAATGTATTAAGCACTGAGATGTATTGGAACCATGTTAAAATCTGATATATCTTCTTAAAATACTCTTGTAATCCTTCATACATCTTTACACTGGGTATGCTGATTTATGTTAATACCTCTGTGCCTTTATATGGTGAGTATGTTGATTTTAATTCTGATATATCTTCGTTGTTGAAGGTATTAATTCTTTTAATATGCCGATATATGTTCTAAGTTGCGACAGTCCTGATTCTGTAGCAAGTTGCTACATGCCTGATTCCGTAGCAAACTGCCATAGGTCTGATTATGTAGCAGAATGCTACAGGTCTGATTATGTAGCAGATTTGAACACATGAGAACCCTGCACTTGTATCAACTACTAATGACTTTAAATTTGTGGTAATGCATGTGCAATGACCCCGATTTGAAGAATATATAGACCTTGAAAGAAAAACCCTGTAACAACTTGTTCACACGTGAATTGTCACTTCAAAAGTAAATACAAAACACGCTACTTCCCCTAATGTTAATCAGAACTCCAATTAAATATTAAGAAATGCAATTAGAAAATCACATTGAGCCTAAATCCCGCATATGGGCATTAAAATGGATAAGACAAGGTTATATGTAAATGATCAAGGGTTAAAAGGAAGGAAAATAAGATGTCAAATGATGGCAGTTTCGTGACTCATCAATAGGCATTTAATTGAATTCCAGCACGGACAATGTTCACAGTGATCGGTATTTTCCAGAAACCCTTTATAATTCTACATTGAAGTTTCAAAGTGTCATATGGACCAATAAAAATTAATATGTTTTTGATATCATGAGGAAAATTGACGAGCCATTAACTTCACATTAAAACAAGAAATCATAGCAATCTGATGCATGCATAAGCTTCAGTTTTAAGGGAATGGCTATGGTATATTGCACCAGAGCATGTAATTTTTTCACAATTATCAATACCATAAAAAGATGCATTGCTCTAGAATTGGTCATTCTATAATTATGAGTGAATCTCTTTCCCTGTTATTACGAGTGACTCTCTCTCCCTGTTATACACACATTTTCATGTTTTTTGAATTATAAACTAAGAAGGGTCCATATGACTTGATACAGTGACGAATGCTAGTACACATGATTTTCCATATGGTGATCAGACTATCCTTTCTAGGGTTGAAATGAACTTAGGGCATTTTTTTTTTGTATATATATATATATTCAGTTGAGTCAAAGTAAGATTCTGTATATATATATATATATATATATATATATATATATTCAGTTGAGTCAAAGTAAGATTCTGAATCAACTGTCAGCCAAGTCAAGCGGAGTCATAGTTTGACTCGGCCAAAACCCTAGCCAAGTTGCTTGTTTTTGGCCCAAACTAAGTCAAACTCAATGGATTCTAAGTGACTCATCCAAGTCTTGAAACACTGATTTGTTGCAACTCATAAGTGTAATTATATGCATCATATTTTGCTTGTCTTTTTGGCACATCAATATTGCTTCCCATGAAGAATTTCACAATAATCCATGCCAATAACATCACAAGTGACATTAGCAACAAATTTAGGACTCCATGCAAAAGAGAAAGTGCATGTTTATGTGATTATTCTATTGGAGATGTCGCTAGCCTTCCAACCAAATGAATATGGGTGCAAGAATGCTTCAATTGGTAAATTGAGTTGACCAACCATAGATTGAGAAATGAGAATCTTTTGCAGGACATTATCAAAGATACAATTGACCCAAAATCATAGTCAAATGAACCCTCATGATAAAGATGCTCTCCTAATAAGGATGATGCTAATTGTTATTTGAGAGGACCATATTATTTATTCATAGGAATGTGCTTCTCCCTGAAAATGTTTAACCTACTTAATGTGAGCTACAATATTTTCCACTTGATTATATTTTTTGACATTGTTCTTTAGTGTAAAACACTCATTTCTTTTATTTTGTACTTCTTAAAATAGTCACAAAATTTAGAGTTCTTCCGCAGGACCAAAAGATCGCTTAAGATAAGATAAAATAATTTTATTAATGTCCAATAGATGACCATAAGTACATCAATGGCACTTCTAAGTAAAATTGTGTCAATACATTGTGGGAGTACAAAGGGTCACTCCTATATAAAAGACAAAAAGAAGAACTAATCTAAGATCTAAAATCTAATCGCTAGCGAAGAGAATACTGCTGGAAAAACTAGATTGCTACGTGAACTCTTAAGGGCTAAAAATCAAATCAAAACACCCTAAAGGGATGTCTTGAAAGATGGCACTACTCTAGTGGCCCATCCATCTTGGTGTATGTGTCTTTCCTACCATACAAGGCCAAGGGAAAGAAACTCGTGATAGAGGATTGTCCTGAAGCACTGGAAGAAGAGTTGATCTACAATGTCTCTCATTGTCTCAAGGGAGCAACCTATTGTTGTTCTCTAGTAGCGAAGGATTGCTTACTGGAAGGGTGAGCCAATAGCATGAGGCATCTTGGATGCTTGCATGGAGTCATGTAGTTGATTCAGAATGCCTAGGTTGTGATAGTGTTCATGCAGGGGGAGTGTGTTAATTTTTCCTTAACCCAACTCCCGACAGATAATTTCAAAGAAATTACTTCTCTTAATCTATTGAATAAAAGCACAATTGAGTTTTTAACGAAACATTACAACTGAAGCATAAATAGGAGAAACCAAACACAATGTGCACACGTACTTTCTAGGTAAAATACCCCTGGAAAAACCCTAAGGGAAAACCAGTACCTTGTTGATTTTATTGATATAAAATCAGGGCTCATGTCCTGAGATAATGGTGTTAATGTTTAAGCCATTATTATAGTTCTTTGCATTTCAATAGATAACAACATCATAAGATAGAATCACTGAGAAATACACAATCACAAGAGACACATCATTTATCCTAGGAAACCCTCATGGGGCAGAAAACCCAGCAAAACTTCCTTAATATAGATAGCCAATACAATGCCAAGAGATAACTCAAACAAGTACAGAAAGTCCTCTCCCAAAGATGCGCCTCTCTCTCTCTCTCTTCTCCAACTGCAGCTCCAAAACTTGTCTCTCAATGAACAAGTGAGTGTGTGTATGAGTGAGGCGCTAGCCTCCTTATTTATACAAGTCTGGCACTTGTGGAAGTGTCTTTCCACTGGTAGGGCCGACTTCTTCTTCTAGGTGGTTATAACCACCTTTATTATATTTCGGGGCTTCTTTAATATATTCTGGGGCCGACTTCTCTTTCTGCCTATTACAATTACATTATGACCAATCCACAAAAGGGGATTTGGTCCTTTACAGTAGCTGACATGATCAATCCACAATGGGGATTGATCCAATGAATAATATATCAAATAATAATTATAATACACTTTGCAGTTACAATATTTCAACACTCCCCCTTAACAAGAAGGGTATTCTTCAACAGCATTAGACGAGAGAGAGGCCTTTATCATCAACAACATCAAGAGGACAACATCATCAATATCATCTTGGAACACTGACTGGCGTATCTATAAATCATCAGAAGTTTTCTTCATCAGCAACATCGTCATTCTCAAAGGAATGCAATCATCATCTGCATCAATATGAATTAGTATAAAACTAATACATCATCATCATCATCACAACACGAGGCTGGCTCATCATAATACATTATTGGCTTTACGTCACAGCTGTTAAGCTGGAAGCTCAGTACTCGTCTTGCTTTACGTCGCAGCAATCAAGATGGAAGCAAGATACTAGACTGGCTTTACGTCACAGCTTCTCAAGCTGGAATCACAGTACTAGTCTCATCTCAACGTCTTGCTTTACGTCACAGCACTCAAGCTGGAAGCAAGATACTAGACTAGCTTTGCGTCACAGCTATCAAGCTGGAAGCACAGTACTAGTCTCATTTCATCGTCTTGCTTTACGTCACAACACTCAAGCTGGAAGCAAGATACTAGATTGGCTTTACGTCACAACTGTCAAGTCGTAAGCACGGTACTAGTCTCATCGCATCGTCTTGCTTTACGTCACAGCACTCAAGCTGGAAGCAAGATACTAGACTGGCTTTATGTCACAGCTGTCAAGTCAGAAGCACAGTACTAGTCTCATCACATCGTCTTGCTTTACGTCACAACCATCAGGTTGGAAGCAAGATACTAGACTGGCTTTACGTCACAGCTATCAAGCCAGAAGCACAGTACTAGTCTCATCACATCTTCTTACTTTACGTCACAACCATCATGTTGGAAGCAAAAGATGTCTCATCACAGCAACTACTCCCCCTTTCGAGGAAGGTCCTTTCGGACTATACCAAGCTTATCTCGAAAGTGCTCAAACTTTACACGAGATAGCGGCTTGGTCAACACATCAACAACCTGTTCATCCGTGCTAACGTACTAGAGCTTTAAGGCTCCTCTCTACACCATGTCACGGATGTAATGATAACGAATCTCTATGTGCTTCGACCTGTCATGGAATACAGGATTCTCTGTTATCTTTATGCAGCTCTGGTTGTCACATAGGATCGTGGTTGATTCCATATCTAGGTCAAATAGGTCGGTCAGCAACTTTCGAAGCCATATAGCTTCACAGCTGGCAGAACATGCAGCAATGTATTCTGCTTCTGCTGTGTTGAGAGCAATGTTGGATTGCTTCCTACTCTGCCACGAGATCATGGTTGATCCCAAATTGAAACAACATCCTAAAGTGTTTTTCCTATCAGAAACATTTTCTGCCCAATCTGAATCAATGTACCCACTCAATGTGAAATCATGATCTCCATCATAATTGAGACCACAATCTAATGTACCCTTAAGGTACCTCATCACATGTTTTGCAGCCATAAGGTGAACATGTCTGGGTTCTACCAGAAACTGACTCAAGGTGTTCACGGCAAAACAAATATCTGGTCTGGTGTTCGTCAGGTACATCAGCAATCCAATAATCTGTCTATACATTGTGGCATCAATCAATTCTGACAAAGTATCGACCAGCAGCTTCAGCTTCGTTTCCATGGGTGTATTCATGGGCTTGCACTCTAACATGTCGAATCTCTTCAAGATTTCAACTGCATACTTCCCTTGGTTAAGGAAGATCCTCTCTGGACTCTTATTAACTTGATTAATTAAACATGGAGCCTTGTCCTCAGGAATGAGTGCTTTCTTTTCTTCCGAGTCTCCTTCACTCAAGATGACGAGTGTTTTCTTCAACCTGTCTTCTGTACTAAGACAATACGTTATCTTGACAGAAGGTTGGGTTAGAGGATAAGCTCTATGATCTCAACTTTTAATCCATCTAATACCTTGACTCAGAAAAGGTTAGAATGATGGTCATAGCTACAACATGCAACATTGAGCAATATTACAAATGGATGCATATCAGAATAATCACACCTGGGTTGCATCATTCCTCTGAATGTGTTGAATCTTGAGATCCTTTTGGATCTATGGCAAGAGATCCCTTCTCCTGCAAATACTCTTTAAGGTTTAACCATTTAAACATATGTGAGTACATACCTCTGATAGTATTTGCAGGTAATGGCACCATCTAGCAGCAACGGTAATCATTACCAACTCTTAAAAACTTTAAGGGTGATTGCAACTAGTACTACGGCTGCAACTGATACCGCAACTGGTTATGAGACTGCAACTTAGGGTTTTATGAGGAAACCCTAATTTTTCAAACTTCGAATTTTGAAATTCCGATCCAGGGAATAGATGCGTTGAGCTAAGGCAAGTAAGCTAGTGCAGACAGATTTCTGAAAATCCAACTTTTACCCCGTCAAACTTGATCTACGGATTTCTGGACTGGTGCTTCTGGTTTTCTGGTACTCTAGTACTTCTGGTACTTCTGGTACTCTGTGAAACTAGGGTTTCACTTTCCAGAAGATCTAGCCACTGAAAAGGTGCGTTGAAGGTGCCAAAATGATCCTTGGGGGAGGGCACACTTTTCTAGATGGTTTTAGGGCTGAAATACCTCACCAACAAAAAGCCCTAATTTGCATGTACGACAACAATGACGTTTTTCACTTTTCTCTTGTGAAAGATGCTCTCTTCAACTTGGCTCCGATACCATGTTAATGTTTAAGCCATTATTATAGTTCTTTGCATTTCAATAGATAACAACAACATAAGATAGAATCAATGAGAAATACACAATCACAAGAGACACATCATTTATCCTGGGAAACCCTCATGGGGCAGAAAACCCAGCAAAACTTCCTTAATATAGATAGCCAATACAATGCCAAGAGATAACTCAAACAAGTACAGAAAGTCCTCTCCCAAAGATGCGCCTCTCTCTCTCTCTCTTCTCCAACTGCAGCTCCAAAACTTGTCTCTCAATGAACAAGTGAGTGTGTGTCTGAGTGAGGCGCTAGCCTCCTTATTTATACAAGTCTGGCACTTGTGGAAGTGTCTTTTCACTGGCAGGGCCGACTTCTTCTTCTGGGTGGTTATAACCACCTTTATTATATTCCGGGGCTTATTTAATATATTATGGGGCCGACTTCTCTTTCTGCCTATTACAATTACATTATGACCAATCCACAAAAGGGGATTTGGTCCTTTACAGTAGCCGACATGATCAATCCACAATGGGGATTGATCCAATGAATAATATATCGAATAATAATTATAATACACTTTGCAATTACATTATTTCAACATATGGCCCACCTAAGGAATAATACAAAACAACAAAATAGCCTAGCCTATCACACCTCAAGATCCGTCCTTTGATCTCGTTGATTGCTACTCCTTTGTTGACCCTTTCTCCTTTCCTCAAACCCTACCCCTACACACTTGGATGAAAGTCCTTCTCCACCCAATCAATGAGATTTTCTATCTCACTCCGCGTGTGTCTCCTCCTCTCAATTAGGCTGCCTTTTATAATCTTGAGTTTACCCTGTTATCCCCATTTTGTGGATAACTAAGGAGATCATGTCTCGAGCCCCTCGGGTTGTAGATATGGAGTGTCAAGAGACTACATGACCAGCAGTACCCTTTTGCACAGATGGAAAGCCCACTCACCACCATAGATGGTCACAGTTTTGCAGATGGCATCCACCACACCAGTTGGCTTTCGGAAGGCAGTGGGCCTTGCTCCATGAGGTACAAGTCAATATTATGGTGAGCATCATTTCAATATTTAATCCATTTGATTATGTCGTATCTTAGATTGCTCTAGATTTCATTATATATGCTTGGACATTATGCCTTTTGGCCTGCTTCACCTTGGTGGTTGACATAGTACCCTAGTAAGTGGTTTTCCTTGGGGATGGGTTTGCTACTGGGAACTCCCTTAATGAGCCATCACATTGTTCCCGACCATACTTACCACTTTACATCATTATTCCCCTCCATTTCCTTATCTCTTGGGATTTTAGGGTGTATTTACCCAAGAAGGGGTTGTCCCTCATTCTATGGGAAGAAGGGGCTGAAGGCCCAGAGGGGTTGATGTTGGGTAAAAGATAAAAGCCTTGTATAAACCTTCCAAATGATTTGCCTAGGGATCACCCAAGAAAGCAATGAAACGCTTATCTTTGAGTAAAGGGGACCCACAATATAATAAAGAATGCTTAAAAGGTTAGTTGAAGGATAGGAAATCTCATCACGAGTCGACCTATCACGTCCATGAATATCTAGTGGTATGACATTACCATCATCTGGTCACCAAACCAGGGTAATGTCTCTCAGTTGCATGACTGAGAGAAAGAGCGTCTCATCACGAGCCAGCCTTCTCGTTTCCACTAGGTGTTTGTGGGTGACATTGCCATCATCTAGTCACCACGCCAGGGCAGTGACTTTCAACTTCTCCTTATGCTATATTGAAAGAAAATAAAGAAAGAAAGATAAAAGGAAATTGATGGGCTTCGAAAAAGTGCATTGTAGATGAAGGTACCACACACCCTCTACAAAGGCACGTACCAGACACCAATGTAGTGTTGGGTGTTGAATGGCTTTACTCTATTGGGAGATACACTACTGATCAGAGGACCATGGAGATGGAGTTCACAGGCCCGGATGGCAAGAAAGTGGTCCTACGAGCCATGCACCAGTACCCACCGAAGATTGTGTCATCGCACAGCATGGAGGCAGTCATGAGGCATGGTGATATAGAGTGGGTTGTAGAGTGTTTTATTTCTAACAAAGAGCCACCCAACCGTCTGCAACAGCTTCCAGAGGACTTATAGGTATTACTCCACAAACATCATAAGGTATTTAGTGACATTCCTCCTGGCATTCCACCTGATAGAGGTCTTGAGCATATCATAGAGCTAGAAGGGGGGGTCCAAGCAGTTATCACAAACCCCTATCGACACCCTAAAGTTTACAAGGACGAGATTGAAAAAACCATCAAAGAATTGTTGAAAATGGGCCACATCTGCCCTAGTTCCAGCCCATTTGCCTCTTTCGTTGTCTTAGTCAAGAAGAAGGACGGTACTCTGAGGATGTGTATTGAGTCATTGACTACAGGGCTCTAAACAAGAAGACGATCAAGAATCAGTACCTCATACCCAAGATCGATGAATTAATGGATGAACTCAGGGGAGCCAAATTTTTCTCGAAGATTGATCTTTGATCAGGGTATCAACAGATTAAGCTACGAGAGCAGGACGAACCTAAGACAGCCTTTCGATGCCACTACGAGCATTATAAGTTTCTGGTCATGCCATTCGGGCTAACTAATGCCCCTGCCACTTTCCAGTCGTGCATGAATCATGTGTTCAATAAGCAGTTGAGGAAGTTCTTATTCGTCTTCTTTGACGACATCCTCATATACAGCAAAACATGGGAAGACCATCTGCGGCATCTTGTTGAAGTACTTGGTATTATAGAGAGTCAGCAGTTGTATGCAAAGGAATCCAAGTGTGAGTTTGGTATGACAGAGATGCTCTTCTTGGGGCGAATGGGGTACAGGTGCACCAAGAAAAGATCAAGGCAATCATTGAGTGGCCAACTCCCAGGAATGTGACAGAACGAATGAGTTTCCTTGGCCTCTGCACTTACTATAGGAAATTTGTTAGAGGATTCTCACAATTTACAGCGCCACTGACCGATCTCACCAAAAAAGCAGCTTTCGTTTGGATAGAGGACGCCTAGGAGACATTCAAGAAAATGAAGCAAGTGATGAGTTCATGCCTTGTTTTAGCACTCCCTGATTTCACTCAGCCCTTTGTCTTGGAGTGTGATGCTTCGGGAACTGGGATAGGAGCTGTATTCATGCAAAGCGGTCACCCAATCGCATTTGAGAGCCACAAACTCCGAGAGTACGAGCGGCATTACTCCATATATGACAAAGAGATGTTGGCCATAATGCATGCTTTGACCAAATTCCGGTAGTACTTGGTGGGAAACAGGTTCAAGGTAAAGATCGATCATAATAGCTTGAAGTTTCTCATGGAGCAAAAGGAGATGAGCAAGCGACAACAAAAATGAATTAGTAAAATCCAAGCCTACGATTTTGAAATTGAGTATGTGAAAGGCAAAAATAATGTGGTTGTTGATGCCCTATCCAAGATACCCACTTTCTCTCTCATGGAGATTTCAGTGGAATGGAAGGCACTTCTATTGGTAGAATACTCCAAAAACAAGTTAGCTTGTGAGATACTTGATGGTCAGGTCTTCGATGACAGGTACAAGGTTATTGACGACATCATATATTATAAGGACCGGATCTATTTAGTACCAGAATCTCAGTTGAAAGACAAAATTCTACATGTTGCGCATACTTGTCCTTTGGCAAGTCATCCAAGATACCTGAAGACTTATAGACAAATTTGGGAGAGGTTCGCTTGGAAGGGTCTCAAGCTTGATGTATTGAAGTTTGTACAGGAGTGCCACATCTGTCAACAGAACAAGGAGGAACATACCCATCCAGCAAGATTGCTCCAACCGCTTCCCATTCCTAAACAAAAATGGGAAAGCATTTCGATGGATTTTATTACAGGGTTGCCTCTGGTTCAGGGGAAGGATTGTATCTACATGGTGGTTGACAGGCTTACTAAATTCGCCCATTTCTTTGCCATATCGTCCAAATATTCTGCAGCACAGGTAGCAGAATTGTTCTTCAGAGAGGTATTTCGGCTGCATGGGCTGCCCAAGACAATTGTCAATGATCGAGACAACAGATTCATGGGGGGTTTCTGGCAGGAGCTATTTAGACTCGTAGGGACAAAATTAACGCCTAGTACCAATTATCACCCTCAGACTAATGGGCAAACAGAAATTGTGAACAGATGGCTCGAGGGGTATTTGAGAAATTATGTATCGGGGCAACAAAAGGCGTGGATCAAATGGTTGCACTTGGGTGAGAACTGCTATAACACCACTTATCACATGTCGATCAGGATGACACCTTTCAAAGCTTTGTATGGTTATGACGCCACCACCTTTGTGGATCGAGCATTCGGGGACAGCCGAGCACCCAAAGCCAAAGATTGGATTCAGGAGAGTCGAAACATCTTGACCTGCAAACTGCACAGAATCAGCAGAAGATGTATGCCGATAAGCATAGAGTGGAGCGCAGTTTCGAGGTGGGAGACTTGGTGTACCTCCGCTTGTAGCCATACAGGCAGTCATCCTTGAAGATGAAAGGGGCGGAGAAATTGAATCCACGATTCTATGGTCCCTACAGGATTTCGAGGCGAGTCGGGGAGGTAGCTTATAAGTTAGAGCTTCCAGAGGGGTGTAAGATACACAATGTCTTTCATGTTTCATGCCTCAAGAAGGCAGTGGGACAACATGTTGTCACCTCTACAGAGCTACCACCATTGGATGAGGAGGGCCAGTTGATTCTAATTCCGAAGAAGGTGTTGGAGACCAGAGAGCAAAAATTAAGGAACAGGAGCATCAAAGAGTACCTTATCAAATGGAAAAATCTGCCTATCAAGGACGCCACTTGGGAAGGAGAACAGATATTGCAACATCCTGGATTGCAATTGCTTGAGGACAAGCAATCTCAGGCGGGGAGGACGGTAATGTCCCCATTGGCCTAGGAGGCATAAGAAGTGGTTCCACTAGCCTAACTTGGTTCCCGTAGGCTAAGTCGGAAAAGTTACCTAGGGAACTCAACTTTTGCCTAGGAAATAACTTCATAAAGTGAAAAAGGGAAAAAGGGGGACATGGGTCTTAGGCAAATGAAGTCACTTAAAAATTATAAGTGTGCAAGCATAAAGTGACTTTAAAAATAAAGTGAGTGGGAAATTTCTCAATAGAGAAATAAAAGAGGGGAAATGAGGAGGCGCCCCTCATTCTTACATTCATTTTTGGAAAAAAATAGATTTTGGAGAGCTCTTGAGGAAAGAGTTTAGGGTTTTGGAAACCCTTGTTCATCTACTAGTTTCGGTGTTGCAAAAATACACCCTAGCTAGCTGCGGGAAGGGATCATCTTCAGATTTCTTCGTTGGGCTTCAAGAAGATTTATGTATACACAGTAGATTGAGGCACCATCTTAAGAAGGAACACAAGCTTATTGTTGAAGATTGGCAGCATAACATTCCGGGCAGTTTTATCTCTGTGTAGGGGTGACTTTCTCCTATGTTTTGCTGAGCTGAAGACAGACGGAGTGATTTCTCTTATTGCTGGGTGATTTCTTACCTGTGTGGGGCGTACATATCATTTAGGGGGGCGCATATCTCACTGCAGAAATTGGAAATACATGTATTGGGGTTGTGTCTCTTATTATGGGCTTGATCTATATTTGCTGGGCGCATATCTCCTTGCAGAATATGGAAATACAAGTGTGGGGGTTGTCTCTCCTTATTCTGGGCACGATATATTGATGCTGGGCGCATATCTTGGTGACAGGAAGCATTGCATTACCCAGGTCTGAGTTATTAATGGAGGAGAAGTCTATTTGTACCAGAGGATCGATATTCCTTCATTGCTGGCCGAGTTGGACAAGAGGAAGGCGCTTTATTTGCTGCTGTTATCATTCTTCAGTTCTGGTGAGATGATATGCTGGGTCGACTTCATATAGAGGAGCTATATCTCAAGCACAGGGCGCATTCTTTATGAGAAGACTGTGTATTAATATCTGGTGGTTGAAGTAACTGTAAGAAGTTAGCATATCGACTAAAAACTCAGGTCAGATCTGCCTTTCATGATTGCTGTCCAATGTAGTATTGCTGCCTCTGAATCTAATTGAAATAAACTCTGTTATATGCTCTATGTTTATAATATATTCATCCTTGCTGGCATATCTATAAAATCACACACTCTTTCAAAAGCTGCAAACTGTTTATAAACCCTTATATCAGTAAACACATACAAACACTCCAGAAGCAAACTGTTTGACGAAATGTCAACACAGCAAACTAAGTAAAATCCAAAAAAAAAATTGAGTGGGAATCTTACATTTTGCTAGATCTCTCTTGAAAGAGATTTCTCATTTTTCCACTTTGTTTCTTTGCCTCTGCATTGGAGAGCAGTTTTATTTAGTGACTCTACCCGGTGTGTGGAAATTTTCAGCCTTTTTGTTCAATGCTTAGATTAACCACTCTTCTTTTCTTTTGGCTATCCAGTGTAGGCATACCTTTGAAGGTAGCAAGTGTTCTTAGGGGAGCCAGATTTTTCATAGGCTCTTCAATGAACTTGCTCTTCAAATAGCTGCTAAAGGGTATGTGCTTAGAAAGTACATTTAGGGATACAGACTATAGTGTGCAGTCAGATATGTTGGCCCTCCTAGCCTAGTTTAGAAGGGAAAGCAAAGTTTTTTACAGTTTTTGATGTAATATTTTGTAATTTTGTAATATAAGACTTAGTTATTTGCAAATAAATGTGAAGCATGGCCAGTCCACAAGTTGTTTAGTTCTATTAGAAAGTACATGCACGTCAGTGAATTCATCCAAAATATATGTACAAGGGAAAGTGACAGAGCAGGTAACACTAGATATACAACTACAAACAAGGGGATTGTTTTACAAATACACATGATCAGGTAGCATACCTTCAAGCCAACAGCTTCTAGACTTTCGGTAACAAGCTCCGCTATTCTATCCTTGGGTATGTTAGAATGTTCATATCTGCCAAGTCACAGGCACTCAACAGTAAGATTATGAACTCCAAAGCCAATGAATATTGTTTTAAATAATTAATTCTAATGTAGGGAGGAACTAAATGCTCATTTAATTTTTCCCAGTAGTAAGTCCTCACAACATAAAGCCAACATTTTCGCGAACCGTAAGTGAATCAAAGAGCGCTGCACTTTGAAAAACCTGCATAAGTAGAAATTTGCAAAGCAGAATTGTTAAAAGCAAAGGTCACCAATCATACTTATACAAATTAGATATTGTTGGTTCACTTCTATGCTTCATATTTTCCTCGTTGGAAGACTATTTTATATTTTTTCCTTTTTCCTATTTCTATGGAAAAGATACCTCACCCAAAGAACTTTAGAAAACCAAAATGCAAGAATAAGATGGTTGCAAGCTAAACACCAGAAGGGGGAGCAAGCAAGAAGAGTAAAGTTTTACTTTGATTCTAAGTAGAGAATTTGTGTTCCTTTGTATTTGGCAAACCTAGTCTAAAATAACAGCCTCCATTCATCTATAGTATTTAATTAATATAATCCAACTTATGTTTTCACTCTGATACTTTAGTATTTTGACAATGATGCTACCATCAAACTTTTGCATTCTAGTGATGACATATAATTGCCACTAGGTAAGAAGAGAGGAACAAACCAAGCCAATTCGTAAACCTGATATTTCCTCATCACTGATTAGGCCATGTCGCTTTTTCCCACATATATAAAGTTCACCCTATTCATCACAACAAAGTGTGCTTTTGATTTAGAACTGTATGGAAAACTTAGCAAGTTTAGGCAATTATGAGGAAACATATTGAATGGTAATAAGAACTAAATTTTTAAAGCAAAATTTCACAATTAACCTTGTCTGGAGCCAGAAGACCTGCCATTATTTTAAGAATTGTTGACTTTCCGGTTCCAGAAGGTCCAATTATACCAACAGCTTCTCCTTGTCTAATCTGCCCAAATCAACAATAATAACCTTATAGAGAATAACAATAAACAGCACCATTACTCACACCCATAGAAAATACAACAACTACAAATAGAAAAATAAATTGATAGCAGGATATAAAAAAAATTGGAGCCTCTTATATAGTAAAGTTGACAGATTAATAGCCAGAATACTATAAAATATCATCTCTAAACATTATCATGAATCACCATGAGAGCACAAGCCCGCTTTTAGGTACAAAAGGACTATTTCAGCTTTTTGTATCATGATTTCTGTGATTGTATTTATGGCCTGCATATTCTGGCTTTGAAAATAATGCCTTCAATCATACAAGACATGTTCTGGAAGTTGCCTTTCTCTAGTACTCTAGATTCTAGAACATTAATTTTGCAACACCCTTTGTATGATATTACCATCTCTATATACAACATAAAATAACACACCAGGAAAAGATTAACCCTACTAGGTGCCTTTCGTATCATCAAAAGCCTTGGGTCTTTTGTGACTTGTCATTATCCTCATAGTAAGCAAAAGGCTGATCTCCAGCTTATCAGAATGTCAAATATATTTTCATTCAAACTACTCAATGTGCCCCATCTCACCATCCTTTAACCCTAACTTCTAAGTAATGTGATGTCGTGGCAATACTTGTTCTCGATCATCTGGAAAATGTTAAGAGTTATCTAGATGTCCCAAATGGTTAGAGTGGATGTGACATTTTCACATCAGGTGAAGACTTTATATTTATCCAACATAAATGCTGCTCAATTGCAGGGAATGTTGAAAAATGAAGAGTTCCATTCTTTTCAAATATTTTCGGAATGGAAACCATGGCATTGTGGCCTAAAATATGTCCAAATTCAGTTGCTTTAAGTTTAATATGCTGTCTTTGATTCCTCCATTCACTTCAAAGTTTCAAAATTATTCAAAATGCTAAAATGACTAGTAACACGGATAACTTTGAATATATTTTAATTGTACATCTCACATTAGCAGCATTGAAACCGAGACTTCGACAGGTTACCATTATCTCTTATGACTATTGCTATGACCCAGCTTGAAAGTTGGAACTAATCACTAACCACTAAATTAAGGGTCAGTTCAACAAGAATACTGTTCAAATTTCTGCGATAACTTAAATAACAGAAACAGCAATAACTACATAACCAAGCACTGCGATAACTGAACTACTTGTGATAAGTTGAAATGACAAGGTTAAACATTAACACACCATCTGATTTATTGCCCTATTACCAGCCACAATCAATCACAAAAACACATCAAAACACACAGTTTATAATGAGAAAAAAAAACAAAATTTGGGAGAAAACCCACTGCAAAAGAGGCAGATAACCTATCTTTGAATCAAAATAAAAGATCCAACTCTATCAAGTCAACTACTCAACCCGAAGTGCACAGATCATCAATCAATAGGCAACCAAAAGTGTGTGACATATCTTTCATATGAATACATCTATTTATAGCCCGGGGTCACTTGACAAGGTCAACTTTGATCAAGCCCCCCTTATCGGCTTGTTTGATAAAGTCTAAATTGATTATAGAATTACATTGCCTCACCAATACATATGGACATTAATTGCAAAATTAGGGTGTGTTCATACCCAACACTATTTGACCCTGGAATGCTCAGTAGCCCCCTGGCTAGTTCAGCTTGTTTGATCAAGAAAAACATTGGGTTCTTTTACCAGCTTGTATTGGCACTATTAGATTATCCTTGGATTTTTGAGACATCTTTGATTATGTTCTCTTGGATTTATATTAAAGCGGCACTTTGCATGCTTTACTTGTTTCTTTAACTCTTCCCTTGATGACTTTTCTTCTAAAAGGTTGTAGTAGCTGACCATGATTTCATCTAGTTCGTCCTGTACTTGGTCCAATTTTTCTTGCCCCTACTTCATAAAGGTAGTATCTCTACCCATTATTGTATATATAATCACCTCAACCTTCATCCAATAAAGAGATCTCCTATAAAATGTTAATTTTAATGACAAAAATCAGCAAGCTAATATTCTGTCAAACACTTAGCAACCTAGAGATAATTGTCTTGCATGAACTTCCGATATGTCTCAAACCCACATTCAGAAATTTCCATAAACAGAAATACACATCGCTAAGCAAATATGCAGCGGAAATAAACACAATGGACAGCATTCAATAATCCATGAAAAACTCAGAAATTTAGGCAAATGCCAAGGAAAATCCCAATGTCGGGAAACCCAACGAGAGAGAGAGAGATCTTATTATTCAGCTTCAGGAAAGTACATATCAGCAGCAAACTCACAATTTCCAGCCAAGAAAAATACCTCACAGCACCAAATCTGTCCCCACAAAGTTCTACCTTGAAAACTGTGCCCAAATCCATACAGTTGTACGGCCTCCTCAAAAACAGCGCCTAGAAACCCATGCCAACAGTAGGCTGTACGACCTGCACAGTACGGCCCAGCAGCAGCAAGAAAACCTTCAAAAACAGCCTCAATTTCCGTGCCAAAAGGCTGCTTCGAAAATCGTGCCCTCTCCTTGCTGTACGGACTGTATGGATCCGTACAGTACGGCCCAGCAACAGTAAATGAGAACAGCACTCACGCAGAAAATTTCCCTTGGGATTTGTGCCCACTTTGTCTTGGGAAATGTGCCCACCAAGCTGTTCACTTTCCTCTCTCAAGCTCTCTCGAAAAATCTCTCTCAATCTCCTTCACTTGTTGTGTCTTGCACACTACCCCATGCATTCTTTTATAAATCTAAAAATGACCTTTTCCCTCCAAAGAGTCTATTGACCGCCCATTTAGAACCGGTGGTCAACTCCATGTGCCATGAAGAGATGCATCATCAGATGCTCATTTGTTGAAGACTTTGGTTCTACAGGGCATGTTTGGCCCCAGCACTTATTTTTGTAAACTGGAATTTCCGCACCCCTGCGTGGGTTAATAATGTAATAGGTCTGCATGAGTCATGTCTAAGTCAATTACCTTGGGATCGATTCACTGGGAGAGTTCCTTTCACCAAGGGTTTTTTATCCTCGGGTTATCAATTGGGCTTTTCAGCCCTCTTGATTTCCCTTGAGTTTTTCCCCCACACTTGCAATAATTCCTCCAAAGTGGTGAACAGCGTTCTAGTGGGCTTATGTTTTGGTAACTAGTATAGGGAATCATTGTAAATGACCATGCAAGACATCTTAGAAAGTTTCGTGGAATTCCGTTGAGTCTAAGTTAGTTTTTTTAAATTAATTAATTTTTAATTAAATTTCCCTAAGTTTGGAGGTTTAATTATTTAATTAATTAATTATTTTTGAGCAATAATTGTAAAAACTAGGTCCTTGGACTTTTGATAGGGGTATTTGTGCTCAAAAGAAATGGAATAGCACCCCCTACATCCATGGACCAAGTTTCGGCTCAGTCGGACAACTTTAGCCATGGGTTTGTCCACCCGGAGTGTCAATCAGTCTAAAACAACAATTTTAATTGCTAAAGTCTAAACATGGCAAAATGTAAAAGTTGTAATAATGAGTTGGAGGATGTGAAAAGTGGAAATGATGGTTAGAGAGAGACCCCCTAATCATAACATGACCCTCCTAACCTTTTCCAACCTTGTCTAACCCCTTACACCACCTCCACACTCAAAAATCACGCCCCCCTAGGGGGATTGACGTTTTTCCTTTTTAATTGATTTTGTGACTTGAGTGTGGCCCCCTCTCTTGACCTTTCACTCCCTTTAGCCTCCATGTCACCCCTAGAGGTGACCCCACTCCCTCCACCTCATTCTTCCCTTCCATTTTCTTGATTTTCCCCCTTGTGGAGCGCCCTCCAAGGAGAGTTACGCCCCCCTTTGTGTCTCTCCAATGAAAAATTATTTTTTAATTTGTTGGAGGGTTTTCTCTTGCCCTAGCACAGATCCCACAACCTCCCTTATGGTTTTGTGTGATCCCAACCTCACACACTCATCTCTCACCCTTCCTTTCCTTTACCTCATCCCAAGAGGTGTGCCCTCCAAGAGAAGTGCGCCCTCCCTCTTCTTGGAACTCAACCAAATAATTTTTAAAAATTATTTGTGACTCTTCACTTGCTTTGGCACGGATCCCATGCCTCTCACATACCTTTTGCTTCATCCCAACTATTTTTTTCTATTTTTCTACACCCTAGATCTATTGTGCAAACCTTAAGTGGTGTGCCCTAGCTTTGAGATCTACTCATTTGCTTGGTGGTGAACACTTGGCTTAGATCCAAGAGAGGTAGGTTTGCCTCTCCAAGTATAAATAGATCCCATTTCTCTCTCCCAACTCACCATATCTTGAGCTATTGTTATGCTACTTAATTTTACACTCTCTCTCTCTCTCTCTCTCTTCCCATTATTTCATTCATTTCCATTCTATGCTCTAAGGTTTTGGAGTATTTTCTCTCCAAGATCTATTTTCTTGAGTACTAATAAAGGAGAAACTTTGGAGGATAACTAGAGGAGCAATGCGTATGTTTGGTTTTCTTATGCTTATGAGGTAACATTGTAATAGTTTCTTTGGGTGATTGCAACTTTTGATCTTAGGTAAAGTGTTATCTAAGTAGATCTACTAATGCGTATGCTTATGGGTTTATCTATCTTGATGTATTAGATAAGATTGAAGTGTCGTTTTATTTACATACATCAACATATTATCTCTTGTATGCATATCACTTAAGGAGGTTTTCCAGGTTTATACTTCAAGGGTTTCATTGGGAACTCCTTCAAGGAGAAGGGTCTCTTGAAGCACTCATACACTCCATTTCTCTAAC
>ML780536.1:1742784-1758572 GCA_009831015.1 Picea engelmannii | reverse complement strand
ATCTAGTAACTAAGGTCTACCCCCTTTGGCTTCCCTAGGAGTAAGCCTAGACGGAAGAGGTTCCGGTCAAAGTGACAACGTGGGCTGTGAACCTAGGCATTGTGCCTCCAAGGACACACTAAGTGAGCCGGACTTAGCTCACGCTTGCAAGTGTGTATAAGGATAGCAACAGAGTCTTTTCACCTTCCCCAACCCTAAATCCAAAGGCCAGGATCTAATCTTTCATTTTTCAAGATCAAGGGTCATGATCCATTCCCTCCAAAATGAATCACTTAAAATATTAAAATAATTTCACTTTATTACATAAGTGCACTTTATGAAATAAAGTCACTTTAAAATTAGCAGGTACACTTTATTATAAGGTCACTTTAATAAAAGAACCACTTTATAACAACTTTATAAAAACCCATTACAAAGTTAAGTGTCTAGTAGTGTCAACATAAGGTTACATCCGCATACAAGACAAAACATGTGGAGTACCTCCCGAGCTAAAAAGCTAACACTCTGTCTTAGCAAGCGAAGTACTCGCTGCCATCATTATCATCTGGTTCCATCACACTGTGCTTAGTAGGAGCTCCCTTTGAACCTGGAGCCATCCTCAACACTTGCACAGAACTCGAACTAGAAGATTTTCTCCTGGCAACTACCCGGAACCCTGAGCTCCTAGGAGAATCCACTTCATCCTGAGCATTGGTTCAATCACACTGGTTGAGCCTCCTGCCAGTGCTCAGAAGAGACTCGCTCTCTTCTCTCGAAATGCAAGACTGAATCCTTGGCGCCACCGTCGACTCAGGATCCTCCCCATGCTCCTCATCCGACGTTGAATCATACACTGAAGGTTGTCCTCGCAACATATACAACCTGTCCACCTGATTACCAATCAACTGCAGCTCCACCGGGTCCACTCCCTCCCTGTAGATAAAGACATGTTCCCTCTTGAACAATATGCAATATCCTGCATCCTCCAAGGCTGAGACTGAGAGCAAGTTAACCCTCAACCCTGAAACAAAGAGAACTCCATCAAGCTCCAGGAATCCTCCATACTCAAGTTGGAATCTAACACTCCCAACTCCACGTACAGCTCGTGCCATACCACCTTCATTTACCACCTGTCGGTCAGGACCAGTCTCTGTGATATTAAGGAATACTCGCCAGATTCCCATCATGTGGCAAGAGGCTCCACTATCCACAATCCATCTGATATCACCCCCAAATCCTCCGCTACTGACACTGGAAACTAGGGTAACCAAAGAAAATTCCCTATCTGTAATGTTCCCAAGCCAAGATACCAGGAACATCAAGTTTTGAATGAGTTTTTAAACTTTTTACTGATTGTGGCATTTCGTCAAACACTTTGCTTATTATGGTCCTTTAGGTTGTGCTAGGGTTATACTGATGATTTTAATGTGTGTTTGCAACAACAACTAAGAAGATATAGATCTGAAGATAGAACAAGTGGAAATATAAGATACACCAAATATGAAACCAATAGCATAGATCTAACCTTTATTAATATAATGAGAAAGAACTCGATACAATAATGATGTAGATCTAAAATAATCAATAGATAGATCCAATAGGCATAGTATGAGCTGCTACAAAATGATCCCGATAAGAAGATGCGAGCCTCCAAAGGCTGAATACACACTGAATACCAATACAAGAAGATCCAGGGTCAAGTCCAACCCCCCTGGTTGGTGGCACGTCCTCCCGAAGGGTTGAGAAGACCCAATATTTCAGCCCAGCTGAAGGAAGTCTCCAAATACTCTAATAAAGATGCCAAACTGTAGATCATGATGAGTAGAGCCCCCTCCTGAAATCTCAAACCGAAATACCAAGGGATGCTCCTCCAAATGTTGAATCCCCAAGTGGAGTTGCACCGTCTTGAATACTGTCAAACCCTACAATTTCGGCCCAGATGAAGGAAGTCTCCAAATAATCCGATGAAGATGCCAAACTCTAGATCGAGATGAGTAGAATCCCCTCCTGAAATCTCAGACCGAAATACCAAGGGATGCTCCTCCAAATGTTGAATCCTCAAGTGGAGTTGTGCCCTCCTGAATACTGTCAAACCCTACAATTTCGGCCCTGATGAAGAAGGCCTCCAAATGCCCTGAAACTTGCTAGAAAGATAGATCGGGACACTGCAAGTCACTAGGTGAAGTCGCAGGGTCAGATCTGAAGTATAACCCCTCCAAACTAAGTAGATCTGAATCTCAATAATGCCCTCCTCTCCAATTCGTCCCAATGCTCTAGGAAATCATCTGTACCATACAACTCTCTCAAAAGGCACTAGAAATGATGGTCAAGGCCCTGCAAGAAATACCCAAGTGCTTAAATCTCCAAAAGCCCTCTCAGAGTCCTAGATTGAACCTTCCTCCAATCAATGGTGCACCCCCCTTGCTGGAAACCCTTAATGGTGCGCCCTCTCTCTTCCTGTACCTGTGGCTAGTGTAGAACTCTCCTGCAACTGAGTAGATCTGAAGTAGAATGGTGTGGGTGGAGTATTGCATCCCCAAGACCAAGCTTGGTACAAGATAGGTGGAATCTTTCACCACCGAATTGTCCTCTAGGGTTTGTTAAGTCAAAACCCTCAAAACCCCCAAGGCATGGGTTCACTAGCTAGAAGCCAGATATCAAAACTTATAATCAACATGAATGGTAGAATAGAGGCCCTTGCCTCTCTTTTATCCTTCCTGCTCACCTTGTCCCTCCAAAGTGACTTATACTTTATTAATTATTAATTAATTAATTAAATCACTTTAATTAATTAATTAACTCTTTTACCTCTGAAAAGCACCTTATCTCTCCTTGTGGCTTCCCTGGCCACTGAAAGTTACTTTTCATCATTCTATCTTGTAGTGTGGTTCCTCCCAATTCCAATGAGCTATTACACTAAGAGGTTCCTCCAAGTATTATGCCCAATATGACCTCCTTAGTGCATTTAATTAACCTATAGCCCAAAATAACTCAAAATCATGGAAATCATCGGAATGCAATGGAACCAAAGCCAAGCTGTGCGGAATGGATCATAATGATGGAATAAGATGATCGATGTAAGTCGAACCCCAAAATACCTTCAATAACTCCTGTACTCGCTATAACCTCCATCTGGCTACTCTGGTCATCATAATGTGTTATAATACCATGATGTCCCAAAGTGGGGACATTACACTGTCATACTTGAAAGCAAAGTTCTCCATGGTTGTTGTAGCAGTTGTCTCAGGCCCCTCTAGTTCCTTCTTCTTCTTCTTCCTCTCGGGACAACGAGAGGCAAGGTGCCCCAACTGGTTACAACAACAGTGTTGATGATTGCAGCTATGTGAGACATTCTCCAGCTTACAAACCTGTGAGATGTGGATCATTGCAGCTATGTGAGTCTTTCTCCAGCTTACAAACCTGAGAGAAAGACCCTAAGAAGGGTACGTGGTTCCTGCCTGAGACAGAGCTAGGAACGTAGAGACGACCTCCTCCATTCAGAGAGTTGAGAAGAACTCCAGATGATTATCCAGTGTGAAAGGCGATTTGATGAGTTAGACGTGCCTATGGCTGAGCACAAGGTGAACGTGTAAAATCCCAAAGTGTTGGATGCATCGTCATGTGAACAGAAATGAAGATGATGTATTAGCCTCCTCTAAGCAGCAGAGTTGACGAGAAGACTCCAAATGATTCTCCTATGTGAGGCAGTGGGAAAGAAGATCTATAGAGTGGGCGTGCCTGTGGACGAGCACAGGTGAACGTGTGAAGATCTGGTGCTTTTGTGTAATGCAGTGAACCAGAGATATGACATCCCTATGGATGTGCCCCTAGTGGATGAGCACTAGTGGGTGTATCAGATCCTTTGCTATATATTGTTCAAGAGTCAGACCTGCCTATGTAAAGGGTACAGGTCGGCCCCACCTTAATGTGATTAATAATAAATGTAAAAGTTAATTAATCTGGTTAATATTAATTATAATAATAATAATAATAATAATAATTATAATGTGACTTAGAGAGGTCGACCCTGTTGAGCCAATAGACACTTCTATTGACAGGACAAGTCTAATATAAGTAAAGGAAGATTCCCCATTGTGGAATCGTATCTTTCATGTGAATTTGGAAATTTCAGCAAGTACACTTCTTTGGGAAAAGTGCACACCTCTCTTGGGCGCTAGAGTTCTAGGGTTTGAGCACCCTCTTGTGTGCTAGGGTTTATCTTGGTGTTGAAGGTCTTACTATTGAAGAATATAGCAAACGATTTGGCTGGGTTTTCTTCCCTTGTTGAGAAGGGTTTCCCAGGATACATCTTGTGTTCTTGTGCATGGTGCTTCTTCTTGTGATCTTGGTTGCTGCAACATTTTATGGTTATGGTTAAATGCTAAAATGGAATGAACTTCATGCTTAACCTATCTTATTGAAAAATCAACATGGTATCAGAGCATAGGTCTTGAAGAACCCATTGCAAAAGCATCTACCAGTCTCCTCTCTTTTCTGTAGAACCGTACGGCCCTCCTAGGGTTTCCAGAAAATCCGTACAACCTTCATTTATGAGGTGTTTCAGCCCTTAACACTTGAACGTTGGGGACAATTTTGGCATAGGAGAGTACGACCTCTTCCAGTGCACCTCCAGAGACTCTCAGACTGACATTCCAAGCATTTTGAAATTTTGGCCCTAGGGTTTCGCTAATTTCTGCAGAAATTTCAGAATTAGGGTTTCTGCAAACTCATTGAAGGAGCTCTTCAGCTCACCGGTGTTCTCCCATCTTTCAAAGGCTTATTGTTGGCAGTCATAAGTCCAACAAAACCTAAAAGTGCTAGCCTAGCCTAGCCGTTAGGTTTTCTAGCCCAGTTGACAAGGGTTTGTGAAGAATCTAAAATTATGATGAACAGAACTATGATGGAAGTAAGCTTGATGGATCAAGCAACTTCAAGTTCCTGGAAGACAAGACTTCAAAGGAAGACTTATTGTGAGTGATACAAAAAGGTGACACTGTGACTACCTCCTTCATGAAGATGTGAGAGGACAGAGATCAGCGATGTGCCATTGGAGAAATCATATCAACACCCTCGGGTATGCAATTGTATATATATTATTTGTATCATTGTCATGAGGGAAATTCCAGGACGAAGGAACCTTTTGTTGAAGTCGTGGATTCAAAAGGAGCTCAGTGCATTCAGAGGAACAACACACTGGAAGTGAAGACTCCAGGTTTGATTGTTGTAATTGTCATTCCTCAAACCTATATTTCTAAAGTTTGCTACATTACAAGTAGGTGTTGTAGCTGTGACAACAATCCTTGAATTGTTTTGATTCTAGATATGTACTCGTTACTCTCCTTTAGGAGATATTCTTGTTTTGGTTCCTCTTGTTTTCTTGTTCCAGATAGGTTAAGAACAAAGGAAGATGTTTATCCTTCAGAGGGAGTCACATGACTCAGAGGGAGTCAAAACTATTTAAGAAAGAGGAAGAATAAAACCATCATTGAGACAACCAATGCAATAATGCAGGATCAGAATCTTTCTATGATTCCATGGGCAGAAGCATGCATGACACAGTATATGTTCAGAACAAGAGTTTTCACCAGACTTTGAAAAACATAACTCCCGAAGAAGTCTTCACCGGAATGAAGCATGAGATTGAACACTTCAGGTTATTTGGGTGCCCAGTGTATTTGCATGTACCCAAAGAGAAGAAGTCCAAGCTAGATCCTTTAAGAAGAAAGGATACAGTGAATCTTCAAAGACATTCCAGATCGACATCCCTGGTCAGAGACAGATTGAGACAAGCAGAGACGATGTCCTTAAAGAAGAGATAGTCTTTAAAAAGATCCAGAGAATCTCAGATGGAGATTAACAGTAAGACAATACCTTCTCCCCCTTCAGCAACTCAGAGGGAGACAGATATTATTCCAGTTGATCCAGTTGCTCCAGTTGATATGTTCAGAGATATTGCAGTAGGGCATAAAAGGCCTACCTAGACTCACTCTGCAAGAGGCAGAGAAACATACAAGCCTCTCAAGGCACACCCCGAGAAAGCAAAAGAGATTTTCGAGCTATCCTTCAGTCATGAGCCACTTCATTGATGCTGAGCCTCCTTGTCTTAGAGAAGCAATAGGAGAACAGGTATGGCAAGATGCCATAACAGAAGAATACCAGTATATCTTAAAGAATGATGCATAAGATATTATTCAGGGACCAGAAGGGAAGTCTGTGGTAACTTCCAAGTGGATCTATAAGATCAAGCATGCAGTTGATGGAAGTGTCGAGAAATACAAAACGAGATCTATAGCCAGAGGTTTCTCACAAACAGAGGGAGTTGTCTATGATGAGACACTTGATCCAGTAAACCTGATACACTTCCATCCGTACTACCATCCATGAGTTGGAAACTATATCAGATAGATAAATTCTTGATGAGTTTGGATTTTAGCAAGAGTGTTGTTGATCCAAACCTATATCATTACAGTGTTGATGACGAGAGCCTGATTTTGATGACTTATTCAGAAAGCCTTGTTGTTGGATACAAGTAATCCTTGACTTCTGAATTCAAGATGAAGAATCTAAGTATAATGCACTACTTCTTGGGACAGAAGTATGACAAAGGACCAATGAGATTTTCTTGAGTTAAGGAAAATATTAAAGAAGCTCAAGTATGACAGAATGCAAAATCCACCGTGATGGATTTAAAAGAAGAAAATTGATGATGATTCAGACGAGACTGATCCACAGCTGATTGGATCACTGATGTATTTGGTTAACACCAGACTTGATTCATGCCATGCAGTGAATGGGCTTAGTCACTTCATGAGTCAACCGAGACAGACTCACTAGACAACAACAAAACATGTATTAAGATATATACGAGACACAGTTGGATATGGCCTGAGATATGCCTCCAGTGTGAACTTGAGTTTGCAGGATATGCCGATTTAGATTGAGCAGAAAGTACAGTGGACCGGAAGAGCACATCCGGTTGATGTCCTACCGTAAAGTTTGTCGTGGTTTCCTAATGCAGCAGGAAACAAAATTCGGTGGCCTTGAGTACCACAGAGGCTGAGTATATAGCAGTGAGTGTCTGAAGCAATGTGGCTTCACAAGCTTCTGACAGATTTACTTGACCATGAGATGGATCCTATGATGATAACCAAAAAGTCGTGTATAAAGCTCCTTGAGAACCCAATGTTTCCTGATGGATTGAAACATGATGAGATGAAATATCCTTATATCAGAGATATGATGCAGAGGAAAATCGTACACATGCAGTACCTTCCTACACATGAGCAGATTGCAGACATCTTCACCAAACTAACTTAGTGAAGAATGCCTCCCTAGTTGAGAGGGAGTATTGATGACTCCAGCCAAGACAAAATTCAAAGTACATCTGTGTGAGACTTGGCATGATGAAAAATGCCTCCCTAGCTGAGAGGGAGTGTTGATGATTGCAGCTATGTGAGACATTCTCCAGCTTACAAACCTGTGAGATGTGGATCATTGCAGCTATGTGAGTCTTTCTCCAGCTTACAAACCTGAGAGAAAGCCTTTAAAAAAGGTACGTGGTTCCTGTCTGAGACAGAGCTAGGAACGTAGAGATGACCTCCTCCATTTAGAGAGTTGAGAAGAACTCCAGATGATTATCCAGTGGGAAAGGCGATCTATTGAGTTAGAAGTGTCTGTGGCTGAGCACAAGGTGAACGTGTGAAATCCCAAAGTATTGGATGCATCGTCATGTGAACAGAAATAAAGATGATGTATTAACCTCCTCTAAGCAGCAGAGTTGACAAGAAGACTCCAGATTATTCTCCTATTTGAGGCAGTGGGAAAGAAGATCTATCGAGTGGACGTGTCTGTGGACGAATAAAGGTGAACGTGTGAAGATCTGGTTCTTTTGTGTAATGCAGTGAACCAGAGATATGACATCCCTATGAATGTGCCCCTAGTGGATGAGCACTAGTGGGTGTATCGGATCCTTTGCTATATATTGTTCAAGAGTCAGACCTGCCTATGTAAAGGGTACAGGTCGGCCCCACCTTAATGTGATTAATAATAAATGTAAAAGATAATTAATCTGGTTAATATTAATTATATTAATAATAATAATTATTATAATGTGACTTAGAGAGGTCGGCCCTATAGAGCCAATAGACACTTTTGTTGATAGGACAAGTCTAATATAACTAAAGGAAGATTCCCCATTGTGGAATCATATCTTTCATGTGAGTTTGGAAATTTCAGCAAGTACACTTCTTTGGGAAAAGTGCGCACCTCTCTTGGGCGCTAGAGTTCTAGGGTTTGAGCACCCTCTTGTGTGCTAGGGTTTATCTTGGTGGTGAAGGTCTTTCTCTTGAAGAATATAGCAAAGGATTTGGCTGGGTTCTCTTCCCTTGTTGAGAAGGGTTTCCCAGGATACATCTTGTGTTCTTGTGCATGGTGCTTCTTCTTGTGATCTTGGTTGTTGCAACATTTTATGGTTATGGTTAAATGCTAAAATGGAATGAACTTCATGCTTAACCTATCTTATTGAAAAATCAACAAATAGCATCTGACTTTACTCAAGTCCCTTCCGGAACTTTCTTTCTTCTTGCTCTTTGCAGTAAGAGCAACATTCTCATCAGCTCCATCTGTCTTATGTTCACTGCTTTGAGATCCTTCCCGGATCTCCTCCTGAGTGAAATCATCCCACAGTCTGCTCCAATCTGGAAGATGTTCACGTCCCACCACACACTTCACGAAGACTTCCCATTCTTTGGTGAAGCCTTTCAAGGCTATCTTCACCAACTCAAAATCCGATATGACCTCTCCAACAGCAGCCAACTCATCTTTCACTTGAGCTACCCGGGTAAGATAAGAAACACTCTCCTCCTTCCCCATCTTGGTATCATGCAGCTTAGCCTTCAAGGCCATCTTCCAGTTCTCATTCTTCACCTCAAATAAGTTCTTAAGTGCATCCCGCATCTCCTTGGTTGTCTTCTTTTCAACTAAGTGTGGGATAAGGTGATCCTTCACCCCATCCAGAAAAGTCTTCTAAGCCTTGGCCTCCTTGATCTCATGCAAGTTCAAAGCAACAGGATCTGTTGCAGGAGCCACAACAACAAAGTTGACATAGTTCCAAATCTTGTTCTCCTTTAGAACAGTTGACAATCGAACCTTCAACTGCAAATAGTTGGAAATACCATCCAACCGATCCTCAAAGCTAATGCTTGCAGCCATATTCCCTGTCACAACTCAAGGAAAACAATCACAAATTTTCCCTCTTCAACTTTGCCCAAAAATCACACTGCCCACTGTCACTCAAAGCACAAGCTCTAATACCATGTTAATTTTAATGACAAAAATCAGCAAGCTAATATTCTGTCAAACACTTAGCAACCTAGAGATAACTGTCTTGCATGAACTACCAAAATGTCTCAAGCCCACATTCAGAAATTTCCATAAGCAGAAATACACATTGCTAAGCAAATATGCAGCAGAAATAAACACAATGGACAGCATTCAATAATCCATGAAAAACTCAGAAATTCAGGTAAATGTCAGGGAAAACCCCAATGTGGGGAAACCCAACGAGAGAGAGAGAGAAATCTTATTATTCAGCTTCAAGAAAGTACATATCAGCAGCAAACTCACAATTTCCAGCCAAGAAAAATATCTGCACCAAATCTGTCCCCAAAAAGTTCTGCCTTGAAAATCATGCCCAAATTCGTACAGTTGTACGGCCTTCTCAAAAATAGCGCCTAGAAATCCATGCCAACAGTAGGTTGTATGGCCTGCACAGTACGGTCCAGCAGCAGCAAGAAAACCTCCAAAAACAGCCTTGATTTCCGTGCCAAAAGGCTGCTTCGAAAATCACGCCCTCTCCTTGTTGTACAGACTATACGGATCCATACAGTACAGCCCAGCAACAGTAAATGAGAACAACACTCACACAGAAAATTGCCCTTGGGATTGGTGCCCACTATGTCTTGGGAAATGTGCCCACCAAGCTACTCACTTTCCTCTCTCAAGCTCTCTCGAAAAATCTCTCTCAATCTCATTCACTTGTTGTGTCTTGCACACTACCCAATGCATTCTTTTATAAATCTAAAAAAGACCTTTTCCCTCCAAAGTGTCTTTTCACCTTCCCCAACCCTAAATCCAAAGGCCAAGATCTAATCTTGTCTTTTTCAAGATCAAGGGTCATGATCCATTCCCTCCAAAATGAATCACTTAAAATATTAAAGTAATTTCACTTTATTACATAAGTGCACTTTATGAAATAAAGTAACTTTAAAATTAGAAGGTACACTTTATTAAAAGGTCACTTTAATAAAAGAACCACTTTATAACAACTTTATAAAAACCCATTACAAATCTAAGTGTCTAGTAGTGTCAACATAAGGTTACATCTGCATACAAGACAAAACATGTGGAGTACCTCCCGAGCTAAAAAGCTAACATAAAGTCAATCAAAATCTTTGTGTTCCTTCTTGAATTGCTTATCAGAAGGCTATGTCGGCCTTGTTGATAATTTTCCCTGCCAATCCTGATTTTCCTTGCTTTCCCCTTTTGACCAAGAAGCCTTGTTGTTTTTGAACTAGGCCCTATGAGCAAAACATTCAATTTGACTAAGTATGAAAACTCAAAAAATTAAAGTTTTCCTTACAATGTGGAATGACCCTTTAAAAAACAAGTTATCATTTTCTTCGCATTGTCGCATTCCACATTGCAGTATGCAGCAATCTTATCGCATTATGCTACATTTTGCATGTAATGCAGAGTGGAGGAGTCTTGTTTCTCCACTCCACGACACACTTCCACACCTCGCATTCCCACATCGCCTTTTCTATACAAAATGTGGAAGCTTTTGTATCCCCCCACTCCAATTCGTTGTATTCTACCTTCCTGCATCACCTAGGGCTCGCTTCTCTGTTCTTCTGAATTTGCCATCATTTCACACCTCCCCGTGCATTTAAGGTTTGCTCATACCTCACTGCAATTCATCAAATTGTTTCAGGATGTTTGAGAGTGGTTCCAATCTCATCTGACTTCATATGCAGAAAGTAGAATTTTGTATCCCATTCAAAATTCAACAGACTTAATAGTTTTCAGGATTTCAGGATTGACGGGATTGCAGTGCTTTCATTGGATTCTATCACGTATGAGGGTATGTGATTGGCATTTAATCAAGAGCACCAAGCCCTTTATGTTCCAATGTTGGTGGTGTTGATTGTTAAACTCCTTTATCATGGCCTTAGCAAAAAAGTACCCTTAACTCAAACCAGAATCATTGATTAGGCATGTTAAACTTTTTCTATCATATTTTAAGGCTAGGATTAGGTAGTTTCATCAAAATTGGGTGGTGTCGACTAATGTCCCTAGAGGATTGAGGTAGACGCAAAGGTTAGACAAGAGGCAAAGGATGAAGGATGATACTAATGATGTGGATCCCAATATAAGCAATGGTGGAACATTGCTTGTCATTTGTGTTTGTCGTTTAAATATTCTTGCTTGTTTATTCATAATGCTTTCTTTCAAAGTTTCAATATAATCATTAATATACTATGGATGGCATTTCTAACTTCATAATAATGTATTGTTCAACTACAAGTAGCAGAAATATGCATGTTTTCATATATTATGCAACTAATTTGTCTTTCTGCATGTTTTTTTTAATATAAACACAATATATATATAACAGACGCTCCTGGAGCGCTCCGCTCCCGAGGGTTTTTGGAAAATGACGCTCCTGATGCTCCCGCTCCCTCAAATCCACTCTGCTCCACACTCTGGCAACCTTGAATTGAAACAATTTCCAAAGTTTCTTAAAAATGGTTAAGGCAGTTAGGGGTACCGGACAACTTCAGATGACGATTATTATTTAAGCAACAGCCAACAAACAAAAGAGTCTCCATACCCTAGCAAATTTATGCCCCACAATTTTGTAAGTTCAAGACCCCAAGCATTTCCCCATCTTTTGTTCCTCTTAAGATCATAGGTTCATCCAGTCTGAGACTGGTTATTCCTCAAGACCGACCTCTAACTTATTTCCTTTGTCTCTTCTTTCAAATCTTATATTGCTAAGGTCTGCGAGAGCCACATCCCTACCCTCAAGGGCGAACACATTTCTTTCCTCGTTTATTTATGACATTAGAGTTTTGTAAAAGCCTTCATGGAAAACATTATTTTTAACTCATAAACGAAATATCTTTTCGGGATTCATTTGTTATAAAAGCTCCACAAAAAGCTATTGATGATTGTATTGCCTTTTATCATTTCTAGACTCTTTGTATGAAAGTCAAAAAGCTGAGTATATGATCATCTGCATCTTTATGATATTAATGATAAATCATTTAAAGCTTTCTATTAGACTTGTGTTACCTCTGTGTTTTTCCTTCCAAATGTGTTGTCTTGGGTTAATCTCTTTCGGCATATCTTGTGGTGGCATATTTTTTTGGGCTAAGTAAATATTCTTTTATAATCCTTTCCTTCCTATTCAATTTATGGTGTTTTGAACTGCCTAGTCCCATCTCAAGCAAACCTATAATTTAAAAAGAAAATTTGGTTATAGCAAAGGCCACATCTGTTCCACTTTCTAGCACTCCCCTAGTTATTTGAAAAGGGTAATCAATAGAATATCAATTATTGACAAAGAAGAGTACCACCTCTCAAAAACTGAAGGAGGGCTTTCTTTGAATCTCTTAATGATTCCCCTCGGTGTGGATTCTTTCCCTTATGGAAAAGTGATCAACATGCCTATAGCATGTCGTCTCCCTCAACATCAATGAATAAGGTTACCCCCATCTAGGATTGCATTTCAAAGACTTCTTGGATTGCATGTGTTGTGTTGCTTCTATTATGATGGAGCTCCTACACCAAGATACTCATTCCATCAGCCCTAATTTGCAATATATAGCTATCAGCCTCAAAATTGTTGATCATGTGTTTATCGGCCTTACCTTGTGTAATTCCCTATGAAGCTCTACTCGCTAGTAGATCACGTCTTCGAGCTTTCGTCAACATGTTGTGATCTTTTCACCAAGGTCCTTACAGTCATTCTCCGATACTCAAATCCCTCTAGCTAACCGATAGAGCTTGAGTTCCTATTCTACCAAGTTCCATACAAATTTTCAACAATCTCTTTGATCGTGTCTGAGGTCGACCCCAAATCACCTGGTCTTCCTACAACAAATTATATCCGCTCTCTAATTGGTTCTTTAGTGGAGCTTTTGCTCTAGACTCTAGACATGTATTGTTGGAAATGTATCCCTGGTTAAACCCAAAATGTTGTCGACTATCTTTTCCAACTCCTTTATCTAATAATGTTCCATTATTTTAGCCTAAAGGTCCTTATACTTGCTATCAAAAATTTGGTGAGACGCCTCAAAATGTTATCAAGTTCCTCCAATAAGGATTTTGTTTTAGTTGTGGCCACCCCATAGTCAATTCTACCCATGAGTAGTCTAAGCTTATCCGAGGTTTTCAGAAATGCCATAGTCGTTTCTAGTATGTTGGTGTTTGTATCAAAATACATCTTCATGCAAGGACTATCGCCTATCTTCACCTTATTTCCTTCTTGAGCGACCACTGCCTCTAGGATTGTTTTAGTCCTCTGAATTTCCTCATACAAGCAAAACACTTCATGTTTCTTTTTCCCTGGAAATCAAAGTCATGCATCTCCAAGTTCAAAAATTTGGAGGATCTTTGTGACCAGTTATGTCTTGAATGATGCCAAACTTGACAATGTTTGTGGCCTAACTGGGGCCTTCTAACTTGTATAGACTGTTACCCACCAAGTTGCACTAGGATGGACTTGCAGTTGAGCCGCCAACAATTGAACATGGATGTGTTCAAAATCAGAGTTCAAAAGTCCAGTCGGGCAATTTGGTCACCTTTTCTCTTTCTTCTCTATACCACATTTCCATCCCTCCATGGGGCATTGTAATAAGATGAATCTAACATGATGAATTTGTAAAAGGCTTAGCCTCCTAAGACTTAATCATGAGTGCATAACTCTAGAGTGCTTTTTTTACTTATTAGTTATTTCTTGCTTGAATTAATTTTTAAGCGAGTTGTAATTTCTGAGTTTTTTCACTCATTTCCTCCAAAGTTGGAGTGTGTATTGATGGTTAGGCCTTAGCTTGGAAAATCTAAGTCTAGGGTCTACTGTATATTACCATGCTAGCCATCAAAATTGAGTCATATGGAAATTGCACTAAGTCCCCTCTAGGATTTTTTAATGTTTTCAGTCAATAAAAAATTTCCCACAAAACGGAATAATTTAATTGTAAATAAGTCATAGGTTAGGAAAGTGGTACTAGGAGGCATTATAGGCCATGGGGGCATTCGTTTTCACATCCAAAAAAAACACTTTACCTAAGTAACACTTTTTTTAGCGTAAATAGTGATTATTTAATCACTTAAAACCACTTTCTCTCAAAAAAGCCAATAAAAAGGCAAAAAATAATAAAAAAATCAGCAAGCCTTTACTTGAGGAAACATGTCGGGGACATGTTTCTCTCATGTCTTGAGTCCAAGAGAGAGGTGGCGAGTTAACTAGAGAGGAAGGCGAGTTGGATGTTGAGATGTCCAAGGGAGGATATCCCAAAGTTGGGACTCGACTTCCCTTGTATACATGGCACATTTTAGAGGAGGAGCATCAATCCCAAGAGGGATGACTCGCCCTCTCCTCCTACCTCTTCACACATGGTGATTTGTCCCTCCATACACCTCTCTCATGTGAGGGGAGTCACTCCCTCACTTGGAGAGGTGTCAAACCATCTCTCCCTCACATTGCCACTCGCCCTCATCAAGGAGTGTGCCCTCTCCACTTGTCACATGATTTTGCATTGGGATCTTCACCCAAATTGCTTAATAAGCAAGCCTTCTCCTCCATTCTTTGGTTAATGGGAGTATGGTCTTGGCTTGATGTACTATTGATGTAACACTTTTATGCTATTGGAATAAAGAAGATTTTGGAGGTCATATGGTAGCTTGGATAGTGTGTGGATAATTGTCATGTGCTAATGCTTATGAAGTGACATTGTTTTATTTCATTTGTGTTAGGTTTTAGGGTAAAATTGAAAACAACAGTCTCCTTTTAAAATTCAATGTAATACTACTTAGATCTGGAACATAAGCAGAGATAACAGCATATAGAAATTAGATCTATGATATATAGTAACAGCAGAAGAGTAGAGCTCAAAACATATCAGATCTAGCAGTGATACATTTGATCTAAAATCAGAAAGCAAAAGATCTATATGATAAACAAGTTTCAGATCATAGACAGAGATTAGCAGCTCTTTTAGATATAGCAGTAGGTCTATATGCTTAGATCATAGACAGTAATGAAGAGCTCTCTAAACATAACAGCAGATCTAGATATAACTGAGTTCTAAGATCTAGAAGAAAGAGTTAGTAGCAGATCTACATATCAGTAGAATAGACAAAGCTTATTCAGTGCTTATTCAGATTGACACTGCCCATCTAGCAGGTCTATATATATAGCAGCAGATAGACAATTTAATAAAACAATTCTACAGTTAACTCAGATCTGAAGCTAGAAGAAGCAAGTTGGAATCATACCTGGTACTTGACTTACCTCTGAAGAAAACACAAACCACAATAGGTGGAGGTCCTATAATTATGCTCAGACAAAGGTTCAGTTCATGGATCTACAATAAGATCTTGTATGCCAAAGATAGAAGGAATTTTCTTGCCACCAAGTTTAGGGTTACTGGAACTAAAACATCAAGGACCCAAACCCTTAAATGAAAACCCCACAGCTGAGATAGGACGCGGCACACACAGCAGACAATCTCAGTATAGCCCAC
>ML780536.1:1729547-1741782 GCA_009831015.1 Picea engelmannii | reverse complement strand
GCTTGGTCCCAGACCAAGAACCCCAGTCATATACTGGGGGCCCTAAGAAGGGTCTTTTGCCATGGCATTGACTGTTTGGTCCCAGACCACATACCCCAGGAGTGCACTGGGGGCCCTAGATCTCGTCTAAGGTCTTAGCCATCTTCCAGGAGAATGGCTCTCGCTGCTGCATATAAAATTTAACAATTTGTCTATGCAAATTTGTTGAAGTTTCCCTTTGTAGGAGTATTATTACTCATTAAAGATAGGATTATCTATTTTAGAGATTTAAATGTGCATTCTATGTTTTGCTTAACTAATGTGCCATTGAGTCTCTTTTGTAGGTAACACCAAGATCTAACAAGTTTCTTGCAAGTGTTGTGAAGCTTTGGACTCTCACTTTGGAGCATTGGATGAGCTTGCTTGCTTCTACCCTCTCTCCAAAATCTTGAAGACAAAACCCCCCTCATTTCACCAAGGAGACCCCATCGCCCAAGAAGTTCCAAGCTCAAGCTTACACTTTCTCTCTTTCACAAAATCTCATTTTCTTTGGTTACTTTTAATTGCATGCATTAGTTAGATCTGAATTTAAGTTGAAAGATTAGATTTAGCTTCTTTACTTATGCATGCATGCAAATCTAGATCTAGATTCAAGTTTCAAGTCTTCATCTTAAGCTAGATCTAAAGAAAGAATCAACTTTTTAGCAAGTACTTTATCTAGATCTTTTAAAGCTAACAAGTAGTTTTTTTTTAAGAGCATTTATTTCAATATCTAGCAATCCAAGTGCTCATTTGTTTGCTGTCCAAACAGAAAATAAAAGTCACTAAAAGAGCTAATTATTTAGCTTGGTTTAGTGTTGTAAAATACTAGTTTATTTGGTTTTTCACTTAGAAATTTTATAGATCTTTTGTGCAACTTTAACCTCTCTTTGCAGGCACCTTGTAATAGTTGTTTTGCAGCATTTTGGCACAAGTACCTTGCTGTTTTTTGCAGGTTGGTGATCAAACAAGGGGATACTCTGCCAAAATTTGGCGGATTTGGACATTCTGGGACACCCGGGAGCACCCCTTTCTTCAATAAAGACTTTGGAAAACTTGTAAGCTTAGTGGTCTCATCCATATAAGGGACCACAAGCATCCCAAGAAGATCATCGTACTCTCATTAATAAAATAAGTGGGCCACATAGTCCCCACTCTTCATTTCCCCCTAGGGGGAATGGTGTCTTTGTGTGATTGTTCATTTTGGTTCTTTTTGCTCAAGCTTACAATTCTCACCTAAAGGAAAGCTAAAATCAACCATTAAATTTATCACAAGCACCGCAAAACATTTAGAGTAGGTTTCATTTTATTAGATTAGATTAGCTTAGATTTCATTTCATAGAGTAGATTTCAATTTGTTTTTTTGTTTGTTTGTTAGTTTGTCCGTGACATGTGGGACTAACCTGTGGCTAAGAAACCGCGACTCAGGGGCATCTAAGCCGTCAAAATCACTCTGGGATCGCACCCAGCCTGAGCCACACCAACCCTTAACATGGCTGGATTTTTTGTCCCTGCAGGTTTCAAACCGGTGACTTTAACACCACGGAGCGCCTTAACAGCACACTCCGTCACCGACTGTCCTACACCTCGGGAACTAGTAGATTTCAATTTGTTAGATTAGTTTCAATTTCAGCATTTTTTTTCAGTTATTTCAATTTGGCAAATAAACCAATCCCCTCCGCTCCCCCTAGTATGTTCTGAACCCTTACGAGCCTAGCTCGATCTGGGGAACTCATTAGAACTGAGTTTGGTCAGTGTGGAGTAGTCTTAATACGGAAATCTATAAGTTGTTATTGCTTAATTGGAAACGCAGAGAAATTGTGTGTGAAGTCAGATGGGCCCTCTCAAGACATAGTCCTCCCCGTGTTGGACCTCCGGCAGTTTCCTGAGCTACTGTGTGAAGTCAGAGGGATATTCACTTTGTTGGATATCCGCATAGTTCAGCCTCCAATTTGAGGGATAGCCTCTTAGAGGCCAAATCTAGATTAGATTTATTTTCTTGTACCACTTTGCACACATCTCACATAGTGAATTGCACTCACAATAGTCACTCCACCTAAAAAACTCTTAATAAAATATTACAAGAACACTTGCAATACTCTTCTTCAGCAACATCATCCAACTATTGGCACTAGTCTCACTACATTTACATTTCAAGCCTTTTACTTCAAGCACTTACTTTTCAAGTATTTACTTTTTCAAGCATTTCCTTTATCTTGAAGTAATGTATTGATGAATGTATCTCATTTGCTTTTATATCATTGAATGTATCTTTCGATAGTAAATGAATCATATATGTTGCTAGATTAGATTGTTGTATTGATCTTGTTTTGCAATAAACTCCTAAATTCAATTTCTTGTACTTAGATTAGTTCAAGCCTTAGATTATTTTCTTTAGGGACTACCCCCCTTGGCTTCGCTAGGAGTTGGCCTAGACGAAGGAGTCGAGGATCAGGTGACAGCACCTTGACTCGAGACTTGCCCCCAAGGACACACCCAATGGATTGAAGATTTCTTCCACGTTACCCAAGGTGTGTATAAAGGCGGCAACATAGAGTTACGATACCAGCATCAACCATTTTCTGGAGTTCTTTTTGTATCTAGCTTGCTAGTTTTGGATTGATATGTCTTAGTTTTTGCCGGAAAGGTTTGGCTCCATCTACCAAGGGTATGGCGTGTTGGATGACATCTCTATAAGCTTTCAACTCGTCATAGTTCCAAGCAAAGGTATCTTTAAATTCTCGGATGAGTGCTAGTATTTCCGACCTTTCCTTTTCAGCGGTGTCCTTCCCTATCTTGACCATCCTTGGATCTATCCATGTACCAATGTTGAATTCTAGGGTTTCGTTTGCTTGCTTATTGGGTCTTCTTCCTTTGAAGACATCATGTCGGTCAAAGAGACTTTCCAAGGGAATGCGGCCTTTGGGTAAGGTGTTGTTTTGTAGTTTTATAACCTCCAAATTCATAGAGTCAGCCAGAAAGTTAATTTGTGAATATGTGAATTCTTTGTTGTTTTCCATGAACCTGACAATCTGGTCATCATCTTCAAAGACTTGCCAATGCTCCAAGTTATCGGAAACAGAGGGTCTAAAAAGGACTTCCATCTTGCACAAATCACGAAGTGGTCCCTCACAGGGTTGTAGGGTGGAAGCAGAAACGGCCAAGGCATCTGCCATGTGATTATCTTCTCAAGGAATGGCTTCAAGCAATACTATTTTAAAGGAGTTTGAAAGGGACTGAGCCAAGTCTCAGTATTTTTTCAACTTCTCATTTCTTGTAGCAAATTTCATCATGACTTGTGATACTATGAGGTCTGAATCTCCCTTTCCCCTTAGGTGTGTAACTCCTTTGTCAATTGCTAAGTTTAGACCTAGGATCAGAGCCTCATACTCAGCGATATTATTGGTGCAATGGTATTCTAGTCTATACGAGTGGTAGAAAGCTTCGCCGGAAGGGGCTGTCAAAACAATTCCAGAGCCCGACCCGGAACTTGAGTGAGATCCATCAAATTCCAAAGTCCAAATTCCCTCAAATTCTTCAATGATGTCAATATTCAACTTCCCTTCTTGGACAAGCCAATTGTTGATGTCATCGTCAATGCACAAGAGTTGGTCACTTAACTCATCATGGGTTTCAACTGGAGTGCCCATGAAGGGTTCACTGTGGAGGGTGAAGAATCCTCCTTCGAGATGAGGGATGGTTACCTTAGATTCATGTTCATAAAACTTCCAGCTAATTGCTTTATGAGGTCCTTGTGAAAGACGATACCGAAACTGTTCAAGGCGTCCACGATGATCACATCTATAAAGAAAGGGGCGCTTGGGCAGGAGTCAAAGGCAACTTCTAGATCCTTAATGATTCCATTTGCAAAACCACCTCCGGTATTTGGTCGTGAAAGGCTCAAACCCAATTGATGCATGATTTTCTCCGTCGTAATGTTGATTGTAGCATTTGGGTGTAAAACACAATTATGGAGTAGGGAGCTATTGACTTGGAGAGTGACGTAGAAAGGTGACGTCTTACTGCTTTTTGAACTAGCGTTGTCTACCTGGTGGATAAAGAGAGGAAACTCTTCAAGAGGGTCATGCTCAAAGGTTTGTGGTAGAGAAATTTCAATCTCTTGCTCCTTGTCCTAGGAAGGTTCAATTTCTACGGGAAAATCCTGAAGAAGGGGATCCTGTACATGAGTATGGGAAAAACTCCATTTCCTCTTAGGAGGTGTGAGTTCAACTTGAAGGATTTCCGGGAGCCTAGGTTCAGTGACCAACTCATCACTAGGATCCAACAGATCATCACTGCGTGAGAGGTTAACTTGACAGATGTAGTCCTCGAATTCAAGATTCCTCTCAATTTGATAAGCTAGATCTTGTGCTTCCTCTAGGGTTGAAGGTGACCGGTCCCTGAGGGTGAACTGTAAAATTCCTTCTAAGGAGTTCAAGTAGTGTTCGAGGATAGCTTCTTCTGAATTTAGTTTTGGTCGGACCTTTTTGAGGAGAAGGTTGAACCTATCACTGAAATCCCTAACGCCCTCATAGGAACCTTTGTAGATGTCAAGGTATTGGGAGAAAAAATCTTGCGTTTGTTCATTATTACACGACCTTATTTTGAAAGCCTTCTACAACTCTTCAAGATTTCTTATGCTTCCTTTTGGGCAAGCATTGATCCAAGTCTTAGCATCCCCTACAAGAGAGATTGCGAAAAGTCTCATAAAGACATCCGGGTGTTCTTGATTAGTTTGATGAAAGTCGAAGCTATCACAAAATTGGGCCCAATGCGAATTACCGGAAAGTCATTTTCCTGAGAAAAGTGGCAACCAGGAATTTGCGTCTTTGGGCAAGTCATGTAATCCACCTTGGGTGTTACTTAGGTCAAAACAACCGAAAGTTTTTGAGTGAGACCATTTGTGTGGATCAGGCGGAGGGGTAGGGTTTGAAAGGGTGACAGTTGCCATAGTAGAGGGGTTTGAATACCGTCGCCCGCTACGGGTTGTCATCGGTGGAGTCGCCAGATAGTTTGTTTGAAACTATCAAAGAAAAGGGAAAACACCCTAGTGGAGTCGTCACGTAAGCTTGTAAGATAAAGGCTCCAGAAGCAAGGCTTACCGAAAAGTGTTGTCTGAGGAAGGTTTGACTCAATGTTCCCCGACAACGGCGCCAAAATGTTATCGCGCAGTTTGTAGTTAGGATAAAAGGCTCGAGTCTTGTAGGTCAAACTGGCGTAACAGGAACCTATCCCACCCAATGTCACCACGATGGGAAGGTTCTTTCTATTTAGGGAGGTGAGGCCTAAGGGAGACATCCCCGGTGACCTAGGGTTTTGAGGAGGCAAGAGGATAATAAGACACGAGTAGATTCCCCCTCACAAACCACCACCAAACAAATAGTCCGGCCAAAGGCCAATTTAAAGTAAACCCCCAAGGATATACCTGCCTGGAACAATGAAACAGCGAACTGATATATGCAAGTTATATTTCAATGGGGTTAGTACTTCATATAATAGACGACTATCTGAATAACATATAAGCAATTGGCAATAAATGTTGACGAAGTCAATGTTTATCAATAGCAATGAAAATTGTAACACTTCACCAATAAATATTGGAACAATATGGCATTCAATGTAACCAATCAATACTTCATTCAATAAATACCTTAACCATTATTCAATTGCTCATAAAGAAAACATCCAGCTGCATTGATGATATAATAGCAAGGATGACGGCAGCACTTAGGGTTAATAGGGTTAGCTCTTAGACTAGGGTTAGTAGTTAGGGTTTCAATTCAAAGGTTTTGAGAGTGTTGTGATCAAATTTCACTTCAACGTTGGAGGACTCTAGATCAATGCCTTAGGGTTTAAAGGAGTCAAAAGTGAAGGACACAAAGGTTGAAGGAGTCAAGGTAACAACGGCCAAGAACTAGAGGGAGGAGTTTTGAGGTGTTGCTATGGCAAGGCCTCAGAATCAAAACCCTAGGGGACAGAGGCTCACTCCAGTGGTTCTATGGCAAGGCCTCGTGCTCTCTCCTCCTTTCTTGGATGGCAAAACGGCTAGCATAAAAGATAAATTGAGACAAGAGGGTTTGATAAAACAAAGTGTTGCAGCAACAAGGCTTCACTAGCAAACCCTAGAAGAATCGGCCCTAAAGTGTAGAAACCCTAGGCTTAAAGACGTCTCCTTCTTCTCAGCTTGTAAAGGTACAGCCAGCAAAGGGGAAGAAGAAATGGGAGTGTAGCTACGTCTAGGCTCTTTCTTCCTTCTTCAATGGCTGAAAAATTCTCTATCAGGGGACATGAGACAAGGACCTACTTGTGTGCTTGTCACCTAGGGTTTTGATTCAGCAAAATTCATAAACATATGCAAGAAATTAGACTACAAACACGCATTAAAGAAATTTTGTAGAAAAATACTTACAATTCACCAAGAAATAACCATGCAAACCCTAGTTGTAACACCTTCCTTCAAGAGAAATGCCAAAATATGCCAAAAATGTCTTCCTTCAACAAGTGCGCCTCACTAAATCAGCCAAATACCCAAGAGAGGGCGCAAATTTCAGACCTCCTTATGGAGTGAATGAGTCATCATGAAAAAATGAAGGAGAAAATCCTTCATTTATACAATATCATGACCTAATTTTACTTTTTAGGCCATGTAAAAGGCCGATAAGGCCAAAATACCAAAATCATATTGTTTTACATTAAATTGTCAAATTAAATCCTAAATCAAGCTAAAAAGAAAGTAAAATCCCCTCCAAGGGAGACGTTAGCCCCTTTTTGGGCAGATGGGGCGTCCTGGAGCAAAACGTTAGCCCTCCTTGGGCTTCTCCAACCTGCCACTGCTGCCTACTCTGCCCCCCAAAACGTCCATGATGTTGGGTGACGTCATGGTCAGGATGGTGATGTCCTAGGCCTCCCAATGCCAACGTTCCACTGAGAAAGGGTCATCCCCCCTAGGTCAAGCTCTGTCGGGGTGCCTCTGGTGGAATGTCCTCTTCTCCTCTGGTGCAAAGCTTCGGATCCATCTCTATCCTGTATCTGCCCACTGATGAGGTCTCAGTATCCACCTGATGGGCTCTTCACCCCCATGGAGGTCCGAACTGATCATCTCCCCATGTGTACCGGTCCAAGATGGTACTTGTCCGTCGAGCATGGTCCTGCACATCAAAAGATACGCCCTCCATGGGCTCATCAGTCACAGGGATCATAGCAATGTCAATCACATTTCATCATCAATATTAATAAACATATGCATGAAACCCCTAATAGATCAGTCAATAGCTCAAAGACGTTACACAARCCTACTATACAAGTCTGGAAAAAGGGCAAGGCATCCTATTGGGCTAGTGTCCACTGAATAAGGGAAGTCCCTGGAAGAGACCTCTTCCAAGCCATGTAAGTGGATGAAGTGGTCAAGGGATGTCCAAGCAGGTGGGTGCAACGCAGGTCAAGGATGCAAGATGTTACCTGTGGGTGCCTTTGTAGAAGGCGAGTTGTACCTGTCATGGATGCAATTCTTTCCAAGCCCATTCATGCCTTTTATTCTTTTTGTTATTTCATTTTTTATTGTTTTTTTCTTTCTTCTCTAGGGTTTACATGCATAACACACACCCTAGCATCACAAGAGAAAACTCTAGCATCACACAAGAGTAATCTCTCCATGAACATCCAAGATGTCTCTCTCTATCCTTGTCTTCTCCTAGGGTTTCCTCATGAACCTTAGTGTCTTGCTAATTATAAAACTTCTCTCTCTCCTAAGGTTTCCTCATCAACCCTAAAGTCTTGTTCACCACAAGATATCTCTCTCCTAGGGTTTCCTCATGAACCCTAATGTCTCTCAGGTAAGTACAAAAGTATAATGATGATAATGAATACAAGAGCTCTCTCCCCCCTTATATATACAATAGGTGAGGGAGGTTAACATACAATAAGGACATAGGTCCATACAAGTGACCGACAAGGCAACCCCACATGGAGCGCTCTACAATACAAGGATGTACATGTATCAAACTAGGGTTTATCCAACCCCAAAGTGAAACTCCCTCCAAGCACGATCCTCCTTGGGCTCAACGCCTCTCCTCCAAGATGGTGCGCTCTCCAACAAGTTGTTAGTGCAACACTACCTCTTCCACGATGGTCTACTATCTAAGTGTCCTCGTGCAAGGTGATCCTCCTCTAATTGTGTGCCATATGTCCTCTCATGTGCTCAATGCTACTCTCTGTAGAAATTCGAGGTACTATGAGGCTACCAAAACAGATCTGTCCTTGACCTGAAATTTGGCTCTAAGTTTCAATCTCCAAGACTGTCCTTTGTTGTTGTTTTAGGACAGCAAACAGTCAAGTAACTTTCTGCTCATAATTTTTATGGTTAAGTGCTCTTTTGAGGTGCCCTTGCAAGTGTTTTCATACCCCAATGTTAGCACATGCAATATACTAAAAACAAATAACACTCCTCTTGATCTTTACAAATCTAACAAGTTGATCTATACCCTAACATGCATGAAATGAACACAAGTATTTTTGGTCAACATGACCCTGGATAAAAAACCCCCGAGGAAAACTAGTTTGGAATGAAAGTATATATAATGATGATCTTAAGTAGTGAATACAACAAGTAAGCTAATACAATGGAACCTGATACAATAGCAACTCCTCACGAGAAGCTTTGGAGTTCCAAGAAGAGAAATGCACCCAAGCTTAGTGCGCCTTCTTCCCTTGTTGCTCTATCCACTGAAGTGATGCACCCTCCTTCCTCCTTCGTCCAATGAAGAATCCCTTCCACACAAATGTGCTCTTGTGTGTCTCCTCCAACATGAGCCAAACAGGTTTGAGATAGCACAAGTACTTCTATTACCTTCTAGAGGTGTGCCCTCCTCCAAGCAATAACCAATACCAACATATAATGAGGACCTAAGCCTCCATGAGCCCTCCATGAAAGATGGTGCCCAAGCTCTCCTCTCCCAATGCTTCCATTCTCATCCTCTTGCCCTTCTCCAAACTCACTTGGTGAACATACAAGTGAATGAGCCTCCAAATGCCCTATGTGCCCTTCTTAAGGAATCATAAGGAAACCTAAAAGATGAATGGTTAGGATCACTCCAAGCCATCTCTAATCCATGGTTGAGATCTCTCAAAAAGAATCTCAACTCAAAACCCACTTTGGGTTAAGTTTCCATAGTTCACTTTATGTCCCCCAATTCACCCACAAAGTGAATTAATAGTCGCTTTTCACTCAAGTGACAAATTTAACCCTTTTGACTTAGGAAAATGTCAAAGTGAAATTAGACATAAAGTATAAGGCACAATGGATTAAATATTTTCCTCTTGTGGTTAGAGACCCACAACCACAAGGGGACCACTTTCCAAGGTACCCAAATCTCAACACTCCCTCTTTGCGAGGAAAGTGACATTCACCCCCAATCTCATCCCTGCAGTGGACATGGTTGCATGCTGGAAAATACTCGGTGAGTATGGTTGTACCCTGATAATCACAAGTGGTCTCTGACACAGATCTGCTCAACCTGTTTGATCTATAGATGGAAGTGCATCTCCACCTATCCAAGATCAACTAGATCTTGGCATCACACCAAAGATCTCAACCTTGGTCTCCCACCAAGGATTTCTACCTCATGGCATCTCACCAACGGCTACTACTCTTGGCATCTCACCAAGAGTCACATCTCTTGGCATCTCACCAAGAGTCTCCCCTCTTGGCATCTCACCAAGAGTATCTAGATCTTGGCATCTCACCAAGTGACTTCCACCTAAACCTGATCTACTCATCTCCATAGCCAAATGAGGCTCAAGCCTCTGTGGTGTCCTGTTCCTCCTCCTCATCAATCTCTGATGCTTTGAATCCCCTGCACCAACCCTCTGTCTCCTCGGCAACTCTGAAACTGAAGTTGTCTCAGGTGGACTAGTCACCCCTAAAGATGGTGTCCTCAAAAACTAAGTCTGAGTTCCCTCTGAATCAATACTCTGAGTCAATAGGTCCTCCTCAACTCTGTCTCCCCACCTGCCACTGGATGATGTATATACTGACGAGCAACAACTGACGAATGCACACTCTCTCGCAAATTGAGCATCGAACTCCTCCTCCTCTGTTGTCGTTACAGTACCATCCTGCTGCTTCTTTTTCTTCTTCTTCTTGGGACACTGTCCTGTATAGTGACCCATCTCTCCACAAGCAAAGCATATCACTGTGCTCATGTCTCTCTCTTGGCCACCGCCACTCTGTTGTGGTTTGGCCCCTCCCTTGGGACCCTATCTAGCACCTTTATCGGTCTTCTTCTTGCCCTTAGTCCACAGAGCAAGGTCCTCAGCACCCTCTACAATACGTTGCTATCCTAAAGATCTTGAGTTGCATCTCAGCTCCTCCTGTACGAAGTCGTCCCAAAGTCTCTCCCAGGTAGGCATGACCTCCCGGGGTACAATGCCTTGTACAAAGGAACCCCAAAGTTTGGTAAAGTTGTTCAAAGTTGTCCTCACCAAGAAGTCAAGATCCACAATCTCCCCGACTACGGCCAACTCATCTCAAATTTGTGTAAATCTGCCTAGGTATGATGTGACTGACTCAGAATTGAGCATTTGAATGCTCTTGAGCTTGTCCTACAAAACCATCTTCCAATTCTAGTTTGGACTCTGGTAAAGCTTGTATAAAGACTCTCACATCTCAAATGCATAGTCTTTACCAGTCAAATGTGGAATGACGTGGTCTCTCACCCCATCACAAATAGTCCTTTTCGCCTTGGTGTTTTTCTTCCTGAAATCTGCATCCAGCAATGGTGAAGGAGCAGGTGTAGGAGGAATCACCACGGGAGCTTGAACTATATCCCATAGTTCAAGATCCTCCAAGACGAATATGATCCTGGTCTTCCATGGGGACCAGTTGCTAGCTCCGACTAGCCTATCCTCTACCCACATCTGGGACACCGACATGGCTGTCCACTAAAGCTCACATTGATACTAACACTGCACAAGAGTACTGCCTCACTCCTGTCAACACAGGTGTGAAAAGAGGCAGTCAAACTACAACCTTACTCCTGACAACACAAGTGTGAAAAGAGGTTGTCCAATACAGCCTCACTCCTGTCCACACAGGTGTGAAAAGAGGCTGTCCAAATCAGCCTCACTCCTATCCAAATAGGTGTGAAAAGAGGCTGAAAACACAAGTTCAAAACAGTCCTACAGGTTGTCCAACAAATCTGCCCACAAACTGTCCACAAATTCTGCCAACAAGCTGTCCAAAAATCTGCTAATAAGCTGTCCAAAAATCTGCCAACAAACTGTCCCAAAACTGCCCACTGTATGCTCCCAAAAATCAGCAAGTCCTTGCCACCAAGGGCTCTGATACCATGTAGAAATTCGAGGTACTATGAGGCTGCCAAAACAGGTCTTTCCTTGACCTAAAATTTGGCTCTAAGTTTCAATCTCCAAGACTGTCCTTTGCTGCTGTTTTAGGACAGCAAACAGTCAAGTAACTTTCTGCTCATAATTTGTATGGTTAAGTGCTCTTTTGAGGTGCCCTTGCAAGTGTTTTCATACCCCAATGTTAGCACATGCAATATACTAAAAACAAATAACACTCCTCTTGATCCTTACAACTCTAACAAGCTGATCTATCCTCTAAGCATGCATGTAATGAACACAAGTATTTTTGGTCAACATGACCCTAGATAAAACCCCCCCGGGGAAAACCAGTTTGGAATGAAAGTATATATAATGATGATCTTTAGTAGTGAATACAACAAGTAAGCTAATACAATGGAACCTGATACAATAGAAACTCCTCACGAGCTTTGGAGTTCCAAGAAGAGAAATGCGCCCAAACTTAGTGCACCCTCTTCCCTTGTTTCTCTATCCACTGAAGTGATGCGCCCTCCTTCCTCCTTCGTCCAATGAAGAATCCCTTCCACACAAATGTGCTCTTGTGTGTCTCCTCCAACATGAGAAAAAACAGATCTGAGATAGCACAAGTCCTTCTATTACCTGCTAGCGGTGCGCCCTCCTCCAAGCAATAACCAATACCAACAAATAATGAGGACCTAAGCCTCCATGAGCCCTCCATGAAAGATGGCACCCACGCTCTCCTCTCCCAATGCTTCCATTCTCATCCTCTTGCCCTTCTCCAAACTCTCTTGGTGAACATACAAGTGAATGAGCCTCCAAATGCCCTATGTGCCCTTCTTAAGGAATCATAAGGAAACCTAAAAGATGAATGGCTAGG
>ML780536.1:1676080-1720493 GCA_009831015.1 Picea engelmannii | reverse complement strand
TTATCTGAAATGAAAGAGATCTAATGCATACATAAGAATGTTATAATGATCAAATATGACACATACCATGATACCTCGGACCAATTACCTCATGGAGCAAGAGCCCTCTCTGATGCAAGCCCAAGCCGGTAGTGATGGAGGCTGGTACTGCTGGCAGGACAAATATGGCTGAGAAAAAGAAGATGGGTCCTCCAGGACCATGCTCAGGTAGCTCCTGCTCTCGTACTCCATGTCTAGGAACATGTGGGCCTCGAGACATGATCTCCTAGTTATCCCTAGATATCGGGGATAACAGGGACTACGTAGGTAACAACACGCTTGTCTTGGGATACCAAAAATATAGTTAACAATCGTGTGACCCCATGCTCCACGGATGAAACACTTGCACGCCTACCTTGCTCTAACTAGGTCATCATTGAAGAGTTACTTCCTTAGGCTTAGGATCGGAAGATGTTTTGAGCTTGTTGTGGCTCTCGATATTGGTCTTGTGCTTTGAAAGTGTCCCAATCTCCCCAATCCCTTTTTAGATCCAAAAATCAACCTCTGTTGTTGAAGTTGAACTTACAGTTGTTCCAAGAGTGCTTATCAATGTTGTATGTGCAGAAAAAGTTGAATTTGTTTAACTTCTTCAAGTTCTTGTCTCTTTTATTACTCCTACTATTGTCATCACGTTGTTTTCCCTCCTTGGCTTGTTTTGACTTTGACCTTTAGCTCCATTGATCTTCTTTTGGGTCCAATCTTCTCTGTGATGCTCTAGCCTCTTTCTCTTAATCATTTGACTCCAATTCATCTTCCATCTCGATGGCCATGTTGAGGGATTCCTAATATGACTTCGCTCTCTTCCCTCCGACCTATGATCGAAATGTAGGCCAAAGGCCTGAGATGAACCAATCCATGTATATCAGTTCTAAAATATTATACTTTAGCTAGTGAAAAATCTCCTTTAGTCGAGAGTCATATTGTTGAACAACTTCACCCCACATCTGTTGAGGTTTCCATATCGAGGTACCCAAATGCCTCCTTAAACTGATTAATCATGTTGTCCTAGCTTCTTAAATCTAGCTACCCATCAAAGCTCTAATACAACTTCATTGTTGCAGCCCTCACAATACCTTTGAATGTTATATATTTGGTTGATAGGTCTCTTTCTTTTTTATCCTCCCAATGGATGTTGAGGGTGAACAGATGATCTTCCACACTCCCTGTGCCATCGAAAGTGGTCAACTTGGATATATCGGGTTAACATTTATCTTGAGTTTTGTTCTACTTCTTCTATTTGTAGTATAGATCCTTGTCCAATTCGTTTTACAGAGTCTAAATGTGTCAACTCTTGTTCTTTGAGTTTCACAAGCTTGGTGGATTTTCAAGGCATTTTGCAGGTCAAGTTTGGCACCCATCCCATGCATCTTGAAAACATATTTAGACTTGTCTTCACAGGGGGCGCATATTCGCAAGATACACACCATGGAAAATTCGACTATAGGACATGAGATACCCCTACTTGGCTCTGTGCTCTTAAATGGAGATTGCCTCTATTTGCCCCTTGGACAGAAATGAGGTCAATTCTTAAAGCCTCCTCGCTTCTTCACTCCATTAGCATCTTTATTGAGAGCCTCCCCACTTTTATCTAATCCATGGATGCCCCTAGCCACCTTCTTCCCCTCAAACAAGAGATCAACATGGTTGTCAAAGAATGCATCTTTCAAGAATATACACAAGCTACATGGATCTCCCCTTCCCAGGCTCTTGGTCCTAAGATGATCTTCTACTTGAGGACTTTCTACAACTAAGGGATGGGCTTATTGTTCACCCCAAGCATACTTGACAATATTAGACACATGGCCTCAAGTTTTTGCTTGGCCAATTCAGAATTTGTTCTCATCAACATCATATTAAGCCTAAACACTATATTACACAAGAGGAGAGGATCTATCAAATATGTCGTCTATAAGAGGTGGAGTTTGAGTAGTATTTTGTTTTCAAATGCCCCATTTATTATGAGATCTGTGGGAGATATCATTGTTTGTTTTGTGATTCTATGGAATCCCTCTCCACCTTCTGTTATCCTGATTAGAATGTGCCTAATTATTTTCCTCTATGAGGTGGTAACTCTAAGAGGGAAAACCTTGGAGGATTCTGCCAAACCCTACCTTGTCAAGCAGATTACCTTGTTCTTTCAACCTACTTCGGCACTTGGAGGCACTAAGCCCCATGCAAACACTCTAGAGTTGGGCACAGAGTATACCAAATCAATAAGATTGTGTACAACCTCACATCTGATGATTGGACAACCCATCGCCACAAGGACATCAAGGAGTACCTACTCTCAACGCAGGCCTAATCGACACCCAAACTCATATTACTAGATACTTCCCATCGGCCTCAAATATTAGCAAAGTTTGTTGGTTGTTCCCAAAATCCTCCCAGGGTCAGACAACTAGGCTCTCTCAACCTTGGACACTCCTAGACAACATCATCATGCAAGTGTTAGGGCCTTCTCAATGATTGATTCTAGCCAAAGATCTTTGGAAAAGGGGTAAAATGAATTAGAAGGGTTAAGTGACTAAGCCCAATTATGCTACTTTGGAGATCAACTTGGTAACTCAAACTAAAGTTGAGTCAAGGCTTTCTGAACTAGAGAGCGCATATATTTTCATCCCATCTAACATATAGTAGATCCACAAGCTAACTATGAGTCCCTAAGCAAACGAGAATCATCGTTTGGCTATGGGGTCAACATAATCCCTTTAGAAGGACACCTAAACCTACTACATCTTAGATCCAACTCCACAAATGAAGCAAAGTTGGTGCAACATGTCCGTGGAGCCAATTACCAAGCAAGGGAGCAACATATGTAACACATATTGTTTTAAAGAGGACCGAAGAATGAGCTTGAAATAACCCTCTAGAAGTAAGGCATATATAAGTCTATGCATGCTGCATAGACGAGCAAAGGTAACTCCTTGAATACTTACGACACCATCTCTCCATGGTTGAAATTAAACATCCCACCAATGTTAATCCTCACAAGAACTAGCCCTAGGAGATCGTCAATGCAAGAATTTCATCATACAAAGCAAAGCAAAAAACTCTAGCCACCATTGAATGAAGGTGTTAGTGAAATAGGTCAACCAGGGTACTAAACCCAAAGATATAAATTCAAAAGCAAGTATTATTTCCCAAGAAAATACACTCCATGAGCCCTACAAAGTATAATCTCAAATTAATTACTTTGAAGTTTTAAAGTCACTCTAATGAACTTCTGCTTGTTAATTGGGTTGTTCAATAACATGAGCATTCCCCTCAATGGCTAAGAATTTTTTCTTGGATAAGAAGGTTTACCTAGGAATAGACATCCTAACCAAGACCAAAATTACGGCATCTTATTGGCAAGTCAACATTAGCTTTTCCAAAGACCTTGAGTCATGCATATTACAGAAATTATCCAAAAGGCATCATTGCAATCTAGATAACAAACTATGATGTTTGATGACACATGAAAGTCCAAGTTCCAAGCAATGCTTCAAGGATGAGGCGTCTCAAAAGGGCAGGGCAAGAAATGATCAATAGTAAATAATTGATTAATTAGACCTATTTAGTCATTGTACCCGAACTATTGGCCATGACACGTGACGGTCACTAAATGGGTACCAAAAGACTATATCCTCATCCCTGGCCTATCGTACCAATCACTGTTTGTGTATCTTAATTGTGCATATTAATTGTTGCCTTCGTGGATTATAATGAACCTTGGATTTGTTACACCTTGATGTACGTTGCTTGTTCCTTAGCACTATGTTAAAATTATATGTTTGACTTTAGTTTAGCATAAAGATGGTTGACGTTTGTTGTGAAAAATAAATGTAGGGTAGCTTATGTCTCTCAATAAGACATATGTGGCTTTGTTCCAAAATTCATAAAGTCAGCCGCAAAGGTTTATGTTAGTTACAATGGCAATGGAAAAATGTGTATGAGTGGTGCTTGCCATGACTTTATAATGGTGATGACCATAAGGACTTTATTAGCTTGAAAGATTAGTAATCTGGTGGTAATTTGTGATCAATGTCCTAGTGCTAAAAGGTAGAAAGCTACCTAAGAATTGAAAGATTTATATTTAACTTGCATTCTTGCCATGGTTGGAATGGAGAAGGTGAATCCAATATCAGTCGCTTCTAGGAACTAATCATTGTACTATGTTACACCAAAGGCATGCCTTGCAAACACACAGACATTTACAATTCCCATGGCCAATAAGAAATAAGAATACAATAGTTTTTCCATTGTAGATTCTCACAACCTAGCCTATGTTGTTGTGAATGTTCATGTAGCTTTTAAGACTGGTAATTTAATGGATATATGTTAACCAATCAAGTGAAAGATTGTAGAGACATACAATAAGATTTAGTCAAGGAAAAGTGGAAAAGAAATAATGTAGATTACTGGCCAGGAAAAACTTCCACTATGTTAAGCCCACAAATATCGAGAATAAATGGAAACAGTTCCTAAGGAGACATGCTTCTACACAACTGGTCCTGATAAAGGCATCCACTCCTTCAAGCATTGGACATCGCTTTTAAGACTGGTAATTTAATGGATATATGTTAACTAATCAAGTGAAAGATTGTAGAGACATACAATAAGATTTAGTCAAGGGAAAGTGGAAAAGAAATAATGTAGATTACTGGCCAGAAAAAACTTATGCTATGTTAAGCCCACTATTATCGAGAATAAATGGAAACAGTTCCTAAGGAGACATGCTTCTACACAACTGGTCCTGATAAAGGCATCCACTCCTTCAAGCATTGGACATCTCTTGAATTTCTAGTCTATTTATGGAAACTTAAGAACCAATCATAAATGTCATGGAGACATTTAGGACTTTCGTGATTAAGGAAACTGTTCATTCCTCAAAATGATATCTGTAATTATAATGGATGAAAAGCATAGCATACATTGCAGTAGCAAAATGTTACGTGAAAACCATCTAAAGTAGACCACTCGGCATTCTAGTTTGAAGGGAATAATACCATGTGTAATCCCATTCTAAGGTAGGGGTGAGGGTTCTAAATAAAGATTGACACACAATTACACCAAACTAAAAATGTAGACAAACTGCTTTTCTCAAGGATGACTTTTCTTGCATCTATTTAAGGGTGAGCTAATGGGAGGTGAAGCTTTGACTAAGTCTCACAGACAAAAGTGGATACAGGCAAAAAGTGTCAACCTAGATCATTTAAAATTAGTTCTAAGCAATACTGTTATAGAAAATCTGATGCCAGATTAAATCCAACCACGAGGAATCTATTCCGAAGTTGTGGGGGGCACTCAGATAGAAGCATTTATGAACAGGAGCTGCAAGACAAGAAAAAATATAGACAAAAGTAACCAAAGAGCACAAATACTATGAGAACATTGGACATATTCAGCCACAGAATAATTATCCCACCAATAACATTATCAGAAATACAGTCCAGACTATAAACCATTATGTATTATCAACTTACAATAGACCTTAACCATTAGTCCTATTTATGGAAAAGAGAACACAGGAAATTAGAAAGAAGAACCAAGACTGACCTTAAAGCTTACTCCTCTCAAAACGTGCTTCTCCCCAAATGACTTGTGAATGTTTCTACACTCAATAAGCACATCCGAGTCATCCTCAAATTCTCTACTCACCGTTGCCTCTTCGAATTGCGTTGTATCATGATGCTGCAGAATAGATGCTTGTCAATGTATGGAGCAACAAGAAGCAATTCCAGGTTTAAGATAAAGATAAAATCAACGAATGCAACTGCCATTCTTCCAGGACATTCCATTGCATACAAAAACCATTAGTCATAAAATTTCCAATAACGAAAATTGATTAATGGTCTTGAATCGCTAGACCAAATTTCAATCACATAGCAATATACAGCGTCAAGCCAAACATATCATGAACCCACCTAAATTTTCTGAAAGGCCAGAGCAGTGAATTTGGTCTGGTCATCGAGGGTAAACACATGCATACACTCATTTCTCACTATCATTTCCATCACACTGCATGCAGGTAACATGCACCCTATCATGATGGACAGATGTACACAGATGAAAGAAACAGAATAACTGGACCTTTCTTACACCATGGATCTTGATACATGGGTAATCTGAATTGTAGCCAAACAAACTTATTACCCAATCTGAATTTTCTGACAGGGAACAGTGAATTTAGTCTGTTGGTTTAATGGTGAGTGCTAACACATGCCAATTAAACGTGTACTTGACAAGGGGAGAGTTGGGGCATGAGCTTGCTGTGGATCATTTAAGTATGGAGAGGTCAAGAAATTGAGATGCAAATCTGTTGATACTTAAAAGATTCAGAAATAATATGAGTCTATGCTGGTGTGTATTAATGTTTTGTAATCTTTTCTTATATTTTCTTTTTCACAGATTTTATTTTATTTTTAATATTTTGATTTATAAGCAGGGACTTGAGCTGTTTTTTTCTGTCTTTTTAAATATTATATTTGGCCTACATAATGCGATGTCTCACGTCAGAATTAACAAACATTACACATCTCCCGTGCCAATCAAAGCAATTTCAACCGTGTGCCAATGCTAAAAAGAGACCTTTCAGATAAGAGTTTCCAATAAGTCCGTAGATCCATGAATCGAGATGTCAGAAAACAGTAACCTCATTACAAAGAACGTTGTAAGTCTGATCCAGTGGTCCAGATCCGGCACGTACCACTTGAGAAAGCACACTGGCTTATTATGCAAATAACAATGAGGTCAATGGCGTTGCACACAGAGACATTAGAGGCCCAACCGCCGGTCATGGCTAACACTACCACGCACACGCACAAGAGTCTGTAGTATATCACCTGGGCAGCTCTCTACCAGAGATTCAATATGCTACTAGTAAAGGTTTAAATGGATCCCTACCTCGCAGGCCAAGCTCATCCCATCTCTGGAAGAGATGCAGACCTTGACCACTGTACCAACAGCAAAAAACTTCCCTAATTTACCCTAATATCAGTAGGTTTCGACCTTGTCACCTTCAACTCAAAATTAAAGACTGCAATACTAGAACCTAAACAACAGCAGGGGATATACTGATAATGCCATGACCCAAAACGGAACCATTTTTCTTTCTTTCTTTTCAATAATTTCACACCACAGCAAATTTTGAAGGCAATTCAACAACAGAAGTTCAAATGAATTGATTTTGAAATTCCCAATTTGAAGTATAGAAACTTACGTTAATGGAGATTGCCGAGGAAGCTCCGCACCATCTCCTCCTCGCAGAAGGCGCAGAGCATGAACAAATAACCCGTTTAACAGAAGGACTTTCTTCCCCCCGGTTGTTCAGGCGCAACTGCCTGCGAGGGCTGTCATCAGACGGCAGGTTTAACAGAGCGTGTGATTTCCTATTAGAATAAGCCTTCAAGGACGGCGTGGGTATATGCAGAGATGAAGGACAAGTAAAAGATTTCGCCATTTTTTTTCTCTTCGGGTTCTCCCGTTATTGAATCTCCACGCTATGAATTGGGCATGGACTGTCTGGGATTAGCAATGTCTGCACTGCAGATGATAAAAATGATGTCTGAAGCTTCACCTCTCATCTCTCAAGTAAATACTGCTGCATCTCCGCGTCTGAAATCATAGGACCGAATGCTCTATATCTATTGTACTTCCCTCAGCGTTCAATGGTTCTATATTGTTTTGTTAGTAAAGCCGTACAAAATCGAACAAGATTCTTAAATTTAGCCATAAGCAAAATGTGTCAAATTCTTTCCACATTCCGATCATTGGTCTCTGTGTTCATTTTTTCCGCATTAAAGACTTCTCTTTGCCCTCAAATTTTGATGGGGGAGTATGTTCTGCGATTATATTTAATAACTGGAATCTCTTGAAATGAGAAATGAGCCTCAATTGTTTACTGATACATTATATTTTGAAATTAGATGTTAAAGTTATACGATATTATTTTATAATTAATTAGTAATAATATAATTAAAATTTATTTTTTTTTATTTTGGAGATGCTTAATTATTTTTGTGTTAAATATGGAGTTGATATGTTACACTAATAAAAAAATTAATAACACTAAAAAAATATTAATAATGAAAAAATATTTTAAGGATAAAATATTTTAATGTTGTTTATAAATAAAATATTTCAATTTCTAGTTTAAGTTTTATATATATATATATATATATATATATATATATATATATATATATATATATATATATATATATATATAATTGAAAGAAAAACAATCTTATTTAGGTGCTTATTACATCCTAACATTATGGAAATGTGTAATTATTTCAATGCTTAACATGGAGTTGAAGCTTGGCATTCAAAAAAAATTAATAATAAAAAAAAATATTTCAATGATAAAAAATATTTTTATATCAACTCTATTTCAATGTCCATAATCTCATCATATGAAATTAACCTGATACAACATAGATCCATTTTTTAATTCCAAATCTATCATGTTTTAAAATGGTTAAGTCCTTCAAATCTATCATATTTTAAAAGGGTTTAAGTCCCTCTAAATGAAAAAAAAAAAAAAAATTAAAATTGAAAAAATTGAAGAAAAGTTTATTCATAAATGTGATCTCTTTTGTATATGATAGATCATAAACTAGATGAATTTTGTTAAACTAGTACTTATATTACTTATATCTAGTTAACATTTTTCTTTAGTTTACATATTTTTATTTATAATTATTTATAAAATATATATAAAAGTTAAAGTGAGTATTTATAATAATTCATTTCTTTACTGTTACACCTTTTTTTTAACTTATTTTTTTACTTAACAATACATTTTTATGTTGTTGTTTTTTAAATTAGTATATATAAAATTAGTTAGATATACTGCATATATGTTACATAGTAATACATTCTTATTTATAATTTTTTAAATTAGTATATATAATTAGTTAATATAATTTCTTACATGCATACATGGTATAATGTATAGATGTAAGATATCAGCTACACAAACAAACACAATATACTCACTCAAAAACCAATGTAATACGAGTAAGAGCAAGAAAATATGCACGTAATTTCTTTTTTAAATTAGAGACACATTCACACTTTTAAGTGTGATCGAAGGTAAATTAAAGAAACATTTTTTTCATAGAATTATATTGATTGAAAAAATAGATTGTAAAAGTAGGGCCTTATCCATTTATAAGTTGTTCAAGAATGATATATGACATTAGTCAACTCGTGATAGTTGGGTAGTTGGATTCTTATTTAATGTTTAAAATTTATTTTAAATCTTAATTTTATAAAATGAATAGTCTTTTATCAATATAATATTGTAAAGTTTTGAATGAATTTTAAGGGTGAAACTTTGCAATATTGACTTCGATTATATTAGAACCTTTGTAGTAATTAATATTGAAATTTTGGTGGTGAAAACTATTTTATTTTTAATCTTTATAGTGAATATTAAATCATAAATTTAGTGAGACGAATCAGTTCGGCTTCTTGATCTGGATTTTATGAGCAGAACGAAATGAATACATATTATTAAAAGATGCTTAACACATAATAACAGAGATATAGTAAAATTGGTTTTCTATTCAATAAGGAAATAAGCTGAAACTGTAAAATGCAGCGGGGCAGCTTATCTCTGAGAAGATATGTGACAGTTGCGCTCATTCGCAAGAAGATGATTACAATGAGGCTCTAAAGGCCTTTTTACAATAAACAGGAATGTCAAAAACCCTAGACATCCAAAAACCTAACCCTAGGAGATGAAGCGCCAAAAGTCGTGTGGGTCCCGTTTAGGTAAGTTAGTACATCAACTTCCCAGGGTCGTAACTTTTGCATACGATCTTTGTTTTAAGCGCGCGATAGCCCGTTGGAAAGGTCTATCTGAGGACTACACATTTTTTTGTTATTGATCAACGATCACTTTTGACTGTGGAGAGCCCTAAAAACGTTGTTTATGACCTCAAAACGGCCCCACAAGTCAGGGACCCGAAAACTAGGAAAAAAAACTATCAAACTGGAAAACTGCCAGTTGGAATAGGTGGGAGGCCACCGACATCCACCTGGATCAATCCTCCGCCCTTAGGAAGCAATGGTCCCCATTGCGTTGAGTTCCCCCATCAGATGAGGAAATTTCTATTGAATTTGGCCTCGGGTGAGCCACTTCCCTTGGAGCAGGAGCTACCCTCTTTTGACAACTCAATAAAGTTGGATCCTTTGTTGTCAGGTGCCCTTGATCTGTGTGTCCACAATCTGATCACTGGATTCCTATTGCATGCAGTCAGGGTTGAGCTCTCTTGGTGTCAATTTCTCTGCTATCTCTGAGGTGCCTAATAATGGTGGGAAATATGGTCAAAGGAGAGCCACGTTGAAGACTAGGTGTAGGCCAAGGAAAGGGGGAATGTTGAGTGCAAAAGCATTGTCACCCACAGCCTTGGTGATGGTGTATGGCCCATACCGGATTGGGCAAAGCTTCCGATGGGGCCATGTAAAACATTATTTCTACAAGTGCAACCAAACTTTGTCGCCCACATGAAACTTATGTGGCACCCGGTGTTGATCATGGCGTTGCTTGTACTTGGCATTGGACTTCTATAAAATATCTTGAACCTGTTAGCGTATGTGATGGATCCACTCAATGAACCAGGTGGCTTTGTCAACTTCTGGTGGAGCAAGAGACAATTTGGTCGAGGTGGTCGCCAGGGGTAGTGCAACATCCATGGGGCCCAATGGTTGGAATCTCAACCCCACCTGAAAGGGGTTGTGGTCAGTTGAGTTATGCAGGGCTCGGTTGTAGCTATGTTGTACATAGGGAAGACTCTCATCCCATGTGCGGGGGTGCTTGGAATTGTACATGCGCAAGATATGTACGATCATCCGATTGACGACCTCAGTTTGGCCATCTGTCTAGGGGTGGAAGGCAATGGATTTAGTGAGCTTAGTATCCAGCAATGACCAGAGGCTCGACCATAATGTGTTGAGGAACCGGCTGTCTCGATCTGAGACAATGGTTTGTGGGATCCCAAAGTGTACCCAGACGCATTCAAAGAAGAGCTTGGCAATGGCCTCTACAGTGATGTTCTTCTTACAGGCGGCCATAATCGTCATCTTGGAAAAGTGATCAACAACCACAAAAACACAGTCATTGCCCCTCTTGGTGGACGGGAGGCCCGACATGTATTCCATTGAGATGGATTCCCAAGCCTTGTCAAGAGTAGGCCGAGGGGTGTACATGCCCTATTTCTTAGTTGTCGGTTTGGTAATAGTGCAGGCAGTACAGGACCTAATATACTTGTCGACATCCTGTCGAAGTTTCAGCCAGTAGAAATGTTTATGCAGCACTACCACTGTATTTTCAATGCCAAGGTGTCCTACCACCCCACTGTAGTGAGCTTCCAAATCAGCTTTGCGCACTCGCTTGATGGAACACAAAGATGGCCCAGATGGCACAATAGCATGTCCTGAAGATGGAAATTAGCGATCACTAAGTTTGCTCCCAACATTTGGTAGGTGGTGGAGAAGTCAGGGTCTATCTCATAGAGATGGGGCCATCCGGAGGTCTCATAGCCGCAAGAGTCTAGCACTGTAGTGAGTGACGTGACTGGAGGTCAGCTGAGGCAATCAACAACTCGGTTGGTACTTCCTGTTTTATACTTTATGTTGAGGTGGAACTGTTGTAAGTATGTGGACCACTTCTGATGGCGGTCATTCTGCAATTTTCCTTGGGTCTGCATGAACTGTAGTGGCTTGTGATTAGTGTGGATGACTGTCTCCTTCCCCATAATGTAATGTCTCCACTGGCAGCAAGCTTGCATAATGGAGTACTTTTTTTTGGCCTAAGTAGGGTACTTACGGACAACATCTGATAGTGTCTCACTATGATACGCCATGGGGTGGTCATGTTGAGTGAGAACGGCGCCCACAACATAGTATGAAGCATTTGTCTCAATCTCAAAGGGATGTTGCTTCAAGTCATCGAAGGCTTGTTGTTGGGACATGACCCGCACAAATTTTTCCTTACTGCCACCCCTGGTTACTTGGTTGAGGGCCCATGTGATATGAGAGAATCCCAACATGAACTTGCAATAGAAATTGGCGAGGCTCGAGAAGCTCTTAAGCTCAGTGAGTGTGGTTGGGGATAGCTAGTCATGAATGACCTGAATCTTGGTTGGATCCACATGCACACCATGTTTATCAATGATGTAGCCTAAGTAATGGACCTTGTCCATGCCGAATGAGCATTTTTCCAGGTTTGCATATAGTTTGTGTTGTTGCAGTGTGTGCAGAACTTGCTAAATATGTTGCAAGTGTTCTGCCCAAGTCTTGTTATAGATGAGGATGTCATCAAGATACACCACTACAAAAGTATTGGTGAAAGGTTGTAGGATATCGTCCATCATCCTCATAAAAGTTGTTGGAGCATTTGTCAAACCAAAGGGCATGACCAACCATTCAAAAAGACTTTCTTTTGACTTGAAGGCAGTCTTCCATACATCTGTATGTTCTATTGGGACCTGGTGGTAGCCAGACTTCAAATCAATCTTACTGATGTATTTGGCCCCCGTGAGTTGATCAAGGAGGTCGTCGATTCGGGGAATCGAGTACTGGTTCTGGACTGTGATTTCATTCAGGGCCCAATAATCAATGTAGAGTCTCCATGTCCCGTCCTTCTTCTGCACCAGTACGATTGGCCTCCCACAAGGCGATGAGCTGGGACGGATGTGCCCCTTGTGGAGCAGTTCTTGGATCTACCTCTTGATCTTCTCATTTTCTAACAGAGAGCGGCAGTAGACCGACCCATTGGGCAGCGATGCACCTGGGGTCAAATCAATGGGATGCTTGGCCTGGCAGTTCAGAGGTACCCCGGTAGGAGAGGAGAAGATATCTGAGTATTCTTCCATGACCTTATCCACTTGCTTCTGTTGTGTGTAGAGATTGGTCGCGGAGGTACTGGATGTGGCTGCAATCTTTCGCTTACTCTGAGAGATAATCACAAAGAAGACAAATTTCTCGGTCTGAGAGATGACCTTCCTGCATTGCTTGGAAGAGGTCAAGGAAATAACACTAGGAGGGATTGCCTTGGGTATCTTGTACAATTTCTTGTTCAAAGTAATAATAACATTATGAGGCTTAGACTCATATACAACATGACGTTTCCATAAATAAGGTTGGCCCAAAAGAACATTACAAACTTCGAGAGGAGCAACATCACACAATATCTTGTCTTTGAAGGGCTTGATGACATACGACAATCGATATTGTTGACTCACACGGAGATCACTTCCTTGGCGGAGCGATCCAATGGTGTAGGGTTGCGGGTGCGACGTTGTCGGCAGGGCCATCCGCTTGACGACCTTTGCTGAGATGAGGTTCTTCTGGCTACTGCTATCAACGATGAAGTGCATTGTGGTACCTTTTACCCACATCTGCAAATGGAAAAGGCGCTCGCCTTCTTCTGGTTCGTCTAATTCACCAGGATGGAGCTTGGTGGTAGCAACGGTGGCACCGGGTTCCGTGTCAATGATCTGTCTTCCCCTTTTTGGTTATGACTCTGAGTCAGAACCCGCATCTGATTTAGAGGCTTTCACTTCGGCCACCAACGACTACTTTGAGCGGCAATCAACAATGTTATGCCAAGGGATCTTATGGAAGTCGCACCACTTCCCGGTATCCTTCTTTGTCTTTTCAGTGTCCTTCTTTTCTTGTGGTTTGGATCGGTTGTCCTAATACTGCCCATCTTTGATTTGTCCTTTGTTCTATAGGTTGGGGCCTCCCTTTCCTGGTTTTTGTTGCGAGGGGTTCCCAGGCCCAAATTCTTGTGTCTTTTGTTTGAGCTTCTACTTGATTTTGACGACATATTGATAGGTCGCGCCCAAGGACGAGATGTCCAGAAATTCCATTTGGGTATGGATGTATCCATGTAGAGCACTGCGATACTTGAGCACCAGATGTCGCTCTGAATCTTTGATACCCAGCTTGGTGCGCAGGGTATGGAAGATATTTGTGAAATCTAGCACTACTTGGTCTCTTTCTTGCCACAGTGTGGTCCATTTGGTATACAAGTCATCATAACTTCCGACAGGGTAGTATTGTTCCTTAATAGAATCTCTGAAGTATTCCCAGGTGGCCACGACTGTAAATAATGAGGGTTCCTCTGTTTCCTTTTTCTTACATAAAGTTTCCCACCAATCTTTGACATGGGGAACGGCTTTGAGGAGCGCAAAAGTAGTGTTTTCTCTATTTGAAAAGCTATGGAAAGAAAAACACCCTTCTAGTAGATTCAACCACTTGTCTACAGCGTCTGCATCTATATGACCTTCAAATATAGGAATATCGAATTTGATTTGTACCTTGAAGGGGGCGATGCCTCTGCTCAAGGAAGATGTGTCGCCTATTGGTAGTCATCGAAGGATTTGCATGAAACTATCCATCATCTCATTCCTCTGTTGTGTGAGGGCTTCCTCAAGCAACATTTTGAAAGGATCTCATGTCCTGTCATCTTTCTTTTCTCATGCCATGAGAGGTCGTTTGGGCGTGCAAGAGATTTTGTCCTCAAGAGAAACAAGCTCAAGACCCAATTCTTTGTACCCTGACATTGTTGGGGACATGCATTAAGATGACAAGGAGCAGACCGCTCTAATACCACTGACCCATATTTTATGAGAAGAACGAAATGAATACAGATTATTAAAAGATGCTTAACACAGAATAACAGAGATACAGTAAAATTGGTTTTCTATTCAATAAGGAAATAAGCTGAAACTGTAAAATGTAGCGGAAAACAAGCTTGATGGAATGGTGGTGACTTATCTCTGAGAAGAGATGTGACGATTGCGTTCATTCGCAAGAAGATGATTACAATGAGGCTCAGAAGGCCTTTTTACAATAAACAGGAATGTCAAAAACCCTAGACATCCAAAAACCTAACCCTAGGAGATGAAGCGCCAAAAGTCATGTGGGCCCTGTTTGGATAAGTTAGTACATCAACTTTTTAGGGCCTCAAAACAACCCCGCAAGTCAGGGACCTGAAAACTAGGAAAAAAACTGTCAAACTGGAAAACTGCCAAAATGAACCAGTTGGAATAGTTGGGAGGCCACCGACATCCATCTGGATCACTTCTTCAGTGTGCGAAGCACCTCGGCACCCAGAAAACCTCTGAGCCCGTGGACGTACCTGGGCACATTTCTCGAGGGAATTTCATATATGTGGATAGGGCGAGCAAATGAACCCTAGATAACTTTTATATTGAAGCTATTCAAACCCTAAGTGAACCACGTACACAAGTTCCTTAGTTCTTATTTATTTTTTTGTTTCCTTTTATTTTTAATACAATGAGTAATTCACCCCATATACCAAAAACTCTCAAGGGGAGACCTAATAAAATAACCCTAGAAATTATATATGAATATATAGAATCATTAGAAAAACTTAGAGATGGGACATAATTCAAACTTAAAATGAAGTTGGAAACAATGCTTGATAATCCATTTAAATCCTTTGAAGACAAGATTGAGACAAGGGTAGAAAATAGAATTTTAGGGTTGGAGAGAAAGTTGTAGAAAATGGAGGCTAGATTACAAGAAACAAAAAATCAAAGCCAACAAAAAAAACAATCAACCCGGGAGGCGGAGGTCATAGAAAATCATAATCTTAGGGATAAGAATACACAACTAGAAGAAAATCTAATTAGCAATTTGGATATACATCGTTTGGAACCTAAGTTGGATATCAAACCCGTCAAAGAAGAAATGAACAAGCTCGTAGAATTATACCATGAACATAACAAAAGAGCCTTGAAACTCATAATTTTCGATGTGAAAGAGCAGAAAGATGAGGAAACCCTCACAATAGTCAAGGAAGGATTAAAAAATAAATCACAAATTGAGACAACTTGCCTCGTAGAAGCAAAAAAGTTGGGAAAAATAATTGAACATAAAGATAGGTTGATCCGGGTTAAGGTAAGCTCTATTGACTATAAACATGATGTACTCAACAAAACTCCAAGCTTAAAAGGGTCAGGAATATTTATCAATGAAGACCTCATTTCAGAGGACCAAGTTGAATTAAGGAAGGAAGTCCAAAAGGTGAAAGAAGCTAGAAAGGAAGGGAAATGGGAAATCATTCGGAATCGGAAGGCTATTATTAGGGATAGAGATAAAAAAAGATAACGATAAATAACAATTTGGGACACTCCAGATCCTCTTTTGGAACTATTGTGGTTTTCCATGGAATAAAGGGTCTATATGATCCAGGTGGATATTGATGGCCACCCACCTATCCCAACTGGCTCCAAACAATGTTCTAGCAAATTACTGTTTTTAGAAGTTTTTCGGTTCCTAAACTTTTGGGGCCATTTTGAGGGCCTAAATGAAGGTTTTTTTAGATCAAGAACCTCAATGGTAGTTGAAGGCACCCCCAAAATGAATCTCCTCGACGATACCTTTCCAACAAGCTATCATGCACCCCAAACAGAGATCATATGCCAAAGTTACACCTCCGGGAAGTTGATACACCAAACTACCCAAAACGGGGTCCACAAACCTGTTGGCTTTTCGATATCAAAGACAAGGAGTGGAATCTGTATTCATAATCTGATTCAGAACATACCGTTAGAAGACATATCATCGACGCAGACGCCAATGCTATTGTCTCAACTGTAACAATTCAACCAGAGAAACCAACAAATCCTGAAGAGGGGGAGCACCTTTTTCATTCATAGATGTGGGTCAAGGGGACCCCGCTGCATTTTATTGTTATTATTTATATAGCAATATGTTATTATGCACCTATTAACTATATTTTTAATACAAAAAAAATCTAGATAAGAATCGTCCCTACAAAACCTTAGAGAAAGATATTTACAATATGAAACATGAAGGTAGTATCCTCGTGTTAGGAGACTTTAATGATAGAACTGCAACCAATCAAGCTATTATTTTAAGTAATGACTCCAACCTTAATCCTCTTTGGCTAGATGAGGACTTTGTTTTAGCTAACAGTTACAAAAGAAACTCTAAAGACCTGATTGAGAATTTGTTTGGTATTGAGTTAATCAAGCTCTATAGTTCTCAAGATTTAATAAATTGCAATGGTATAAGGAAGTGGCCAAATTCTAACAGGATGACGTGTATCCATGGGCTGGGTGGAAGTGTTGTTGATTACATAATATTAGATATCCCCATATACAACCAAATAGTAAACTTTGATCTTTTAGATGACCACGTACCTAACTTTGATCATAGACCTCTAACCCTAACTCTTAACTTTTCGATGCACAAAATCTCTGTTGAAGAGCACTCCGACAACCAAAGGCACTTACTTTTTGACAAACAAAAAATCGATATTTTCTTAAAAGACTTAAGCAATGCTTTAAAACTCATATCGTATCATAACACTATTGAAGTTGACTATCATAACTTTACAACAACCCTCTCTACTTCCATTAACAAATTCTCTATTGAGATGCTACGTAAAAAGAAAAATAGTACAACTAATCCTTGGTATGATAATGAATGTAAAATTTCGAGAAAAGCCATTAGGGATGCTTCCAATGCATCTTTGAAATTTGATAAGATAAATAGATACAAAACCTTAATTAAGTGGAAAGAAAAAGACTATACAAATAGAAAACAAGAGAAGTTTTTTCACCTATTTAAGATAGATCCTAAGAAATTCTGGAGGCAAATTCTAACTCATAAAACTAAAGAAAATAATAAAATTCTCTTGAAGGACTAGAATTTCTAACTTAAAAAACTTTACAAATCCCCTAATGTCGTGGACAACATGCCAAACAGCTCTACAAATGATGAAGTGTTTTCTATAGAAGACATTAAGTTTGGGGTTAAGCAACTCTCAAAAGGAAAAGCTAAGGACATTGAAGGTTACCAAGCTGAAATATTAAAAATTGGAGGACCTATCCTCATCCCTCACTTGCATAAGCTCTTCAATTTAGCTATCCAACAAGGCTTCCCAAAACCTTGGACTCAAAGCCTCATTGAACCTATTTTTAAAAGTAGGGATAAAAGCAATCCCTCTAACTATAGGACCATTATGATTAGCCTCACTTTAGCTAAGCTATCTGGAAGCATTTTGGAAAAGAAGATAGGTACATGCCTAGAAATCCATAGAAAAAGCATGAAAAAGAGCTAGAGGCCAGGCTGGGTTTAGAGGCTACCATTCCACTTCAACTACCTTGTTACTTTTAGGATCATTGCAAAGGAGTGTCGTAATGATAAAACCGATCTCCTTTGTTATTTCATTGATTTTAGAAAAGCTTTTGACATTGTGCCCATGACTAACCTCTATAATAGGTCAGAAGAGTTTAAAGTCCCTTTCGAGTTAAGAACTGTTGTAGTAAGGATATATGAGAAATTTATTGCCAAGTTTAAGAACATTGAAGGTTGATTGAAAGAAATTAACTGTAATATAGGAGTCAAGCAAGGTTGTCCCCTATCCCCTACCCTTTTCAACATCTATATTGATATGTTAGAAGATTGTTTGGAGGATGTAGGTTTTGTTGGCCCGACTCTCGCTAGTATAGTCATCATCATCCTTCTTTATGTTGATGATATTGTTCTTATGGCTAAGAGTCCCTATGACCTAGGTAAGCAACTAATAATCCTCGAGGACTTCTACTCTACCATGTGGATGACTTTGAACACAGACAAAACAAAGGTTATGATAATAAAATCCAAAAGGATCACCTATGATGCTTTTGTTTATGGCAACAATAGCTTGGAGGAAGTGTATTCATACAAATATCTTGGAATCAATATCCACCACAAGCTCAATTGGAACTATAGCATTGAAAAAGAGATAAATGGAGGGTGGAAAGTTGATTATGGGCTCGAAAACAATTGTAAATCAGTGGACCTTTGTCTTTAAGATAAACAAAAAACTCATATTTCACACTCTCGTCACTTTGGTTATCTTATATGGATGTGAAGTTTGTGGGTTGCAGTATATCTAGAGAATCCTGGAAAAAGATAGAACATATCCAAAAGAATTTTATAATTTACAATCTCAAAATTAAGGGCAATACACTCTATCTTATCCTTCTCATAGAAGCAATCCTTTCTCCCATTGAGAGAATTTCTATGACTAGATACCTAACATACAAGAACAAGATAAACAACATGGATAACAAGAGGCTCCCCAAAATTGCTTCAAACTCTAGCCAAAACTACTGATGACTCAAGCAGGGATAGCATAAAGATGCCAAATCTTGGCTAGATCATTGAAGAATACAAGAAGAAGCCATCATGCAAAATATCGATAATATTGCAAATATTATCACTTCTAAATTTAAGGAGAATATGTGGTGTGATAAAGAATTAGTGGATAAAAGGAAATCAAGATACTACAAGGAGGTGGTCAACCCTAATTTAGAAGATCAAAATTACCTCTCAGTTTTGAGAAGTGTAATGAAAAAAATCAACATTGCTAAAACAAGAACAAACTCTCATGAGCTACATAGTGAAACTGAGCGTTGGACAATTTCCAAAACATCGTAGGATGAAAGAATTTGCCATCTTTGTGACACTAAGAGGGTAGAAGATGAAAAACACTTTCTCTTAGATTGCCCTGCATATACCGATATTAGATCCCAGTTTAAAAATATTTGCCACAATACCGGTCTTCCTAACCTCCTAAGTCATCAAAACTACGGTGATCTTGGAACACTTCTCTCAGTGTTTTTTTAGCATAGAAATACAATTTTAAAGAAATCAAAGTAATCTCTTACCTTCTTAAGGTTCGATAGACCAATTAATCTCAGTGAACATTAATCCTCATCATCATATTTAAAAATAAATATATACATTATATTGTTATCGTTGCGCACTAACACAAAATGTCATACTCATTGAGACTATTTTTAAATCCCAAAAAACCTTTTTTAATATATTATGTTGTTTACTAACACCATATCCCATCCCCATTGTGTTGTTCAATGTGTCTCCATTTTCCTTATTTTCCTCACTTTGTCACTATCTCGCACAGATATGCACTTTGTACCAAATGTCTTAGCTATCTAACATTTTGATAAGAAGGAATAAGAAAAACAATCCATGGAATTTGTGTTTTTTTAATATAAAAAGTAATTTATTATTATTATTTTTATTAAAAGATTTAAAATATTAATTAATAATAATAATAAAATATAAAAAAACAATTTCAAAGGTGTAAATATAAAATAATAATGAAATATAAAAAATATCAACTTTAAAGGCTGTAAGTAATCATAAAATTCAAGAGATGTAATCATAAAATTTCAACTATTTGTTATGATCATCCCATGATACAAACATGGATTTATATTTATATTTATGAATAATAAACTATTATGAACTACATATCCATATTATTAAGTTTATCGAGAAACATTTTATCAAAACTAGGTGTATTATTAAGTTTATCAAGAAACATTTTATCAAAACTAGGTGAACAAAATGAGCTCATAAATAAGAAATATATATCCAACGATGAAGCTAAAACAAATTGCCAAAAAAGGGGGCGGAGACATATTATGCTGCATATGAATAGATACCCTCTCATAATGAATGGGAGGTAGAAACCACCCTTTCATCTTGTTATCATGAACCCACAAAACGCTACATCATAAGCTCATTGCATCGCACTTTCAAATGCAATGAAGAGAGGGAACCCAACATATGGAGCGAGATGTCGAAAATTAGAATTTGATTTGTAAATTAGGGTCTCCAATTATTTCACACATCGACGGATGGTGATTCATGAGACTTACTATAGTGAACATGTGTGAGGATGTATTATGTTTATACCTTTCCTTTACCTTTTTTTCTTTTGAAAGACTCAATATGAATGGATCACTCACCCACTTTCTTTATTGTATTTTATTAGAGATTTGTTAATCTTTGATCACTCTAAGATAATTTTGAATTTTGTATGTTATATATAGTAATATAAATGAGTATGTAGCATGTGTATAGTGCCGATAAACCTCTTCTCCTACCTGCATGTTTTCTTCCTTGTGTAGCATGTGTATAGTGTCAATTAACCTCTACTCCTACTTGCATGCTTTCTTCCTTGTGAATTATTTATGTGAGTATTTTTTTGCATTGTTATTATTGTGATCATATCAATTGTTATCATAACTTAATGATTATGCCCTATATTACTTTCATTTCAATCCAATTTTAGGCTTTATGATTCACCTAGAGAATCGGGTTTTGGGAACATGCCATACCTAACCTCCTTTATTTGGCTTGAATTTTCTCAAAAAGATCTACTTGTGTAGATCATTATGCCTTCTGTGATATAGTATGAACAAAAAATTGTACAATATAGTATGAACAAAAAATTGTACAATATTTCTGTATGACCTCATAAATGCACCATAATCAAAGGCATTGTTTTACTAAAAAAATTTACCAAAACAAAGGTCTTTGGTGGACAATGACTTTTCCTTCTATAGCAAGTCCAAATTCTACTTCCATGTGGAACTTTTGACAACCTCATGAGACATGCAAAAAGATATGGGTCAAGTTGAAATCTTATAAGGAAGTATACTTTTCACTATTAAACCTTTCTCTTAGTATTGGTACACAACAATCCTTGCTAATTTTTAGTTATTCTCATCTTATTTACTTACAGCTAAAAAAAAAATAAAAAATAAATAAATAAATAAATAAAATCCCTATTGTTGTCTTATCAATTATAAAGAATTTGAAGGGTTTTGCCAACTTTGCTTCATGGCTCCATGCAATTCTTCCAAGGGCTTTCAAAAGTCCCAAGCTCCGAACCATTTTTGAACTCTTAGCAGATCGATAATAACATAACCAACTGTTCATAGAAATCTTTTCATAATAACAATAGGAGCCTTCACAACATCAACAAGTGTTTTAAACCAAAATGATGGAAGACATGATGGCCATGTTCCAAGTTGTACAACAGGTCCTCCAACAACCACATGTCTATGCTCAAGAGGTTTCCACCCCTTAGACATTTTTTTCCTCTTCTCTTGCAATAATGTCCACACCTCTTGCACCTATGCATGCTCATCATTATACTCCAATATCTTTCATCCAATCTAGCTCTCTTCTCATAGACATCAATACCCATGAAGATTCTCATGAGCGAAGGCAACCTCCACTACAATATGTTCTCGTGCCTACTATTTGCCAAGAACATTCTTGATATGACCCCAAAAGGAGAAAATATGGGGTTAAATGTATATGATATGTCCCCCATTTGGTTAAAATAGCATAACAAACTAGAATACACACAATGTACATAAGATGTGAACATGGAGCACAACTCCAAAACATGTAATAGGGATGAGTTGTATAATGACTCCTTGAAGAATAGGAGACCCTTCTCCAAATAACCCCAATACATTCATGTATATCATATGTTCCTCTCAATCACGACTATAATGGGGTCTCGTACACCAATTTGGTGTGGTTTGGCCTCGAAATTATATATATATATATATATATATATATATATATATATATATATTCTCACCCATTGCACATGTGGGCCATTTAATAGGTTGACTCCTATTACATATACATTTACCCCATTATATATACTTCTAATGGTAATATTACTCATTTGGAGGAGCCAAATCCAATGATTGTCTACTCTGATACCAAATGTTATGTAACAAGTATTCAAAATAGCATAATGAACCAAAGTACACATAATGTACACAAGATGTGAACATGGAGCACAACTCTAAAAGAGATAATAGATATGAGTTACATGATAACTCCTTAAAGAATAACAGACTCTCCTCCAAATAACCTTGAGACATTCATATATCCAAATCATATATTCCTCTCAATAATGACTACATTGACCTGTATATATACTTATTCTCACCCATTGTACATGTTGGCCATTTATTAGGCTAACTGATATTACATATACATTTACCCCGTTAAATAAACGTTTAATGGTAAGATGACCCATTTAAGGAGAGAAACATAAGGATTATCTACTTTGGTACCAAATATAGTGTACCAAATCCTTAAAATAACATAATGAAAAAAATACACACAGTGTACAGAAGATGTGAATGTGGATCACAGATTAGATAATAGAGATGAGTTACACAATAACTCCTCAAAGAACAAGAGACTCTCCTTCAAATAACACCAATACATTCATATATCCAAATCATATGTTACACTCAATAATGATTGCATTAACCTTTATATATACCTATTCTCACCCATTACACACGTGGGGCATTTCTTAGGCCAACCCCAATTACACACACACACTCATGCCCCCTTGGGGTCATATCATATGCATTCAACCCCATATATGCCCAACTTGGGTTCATATAAATTCTTCACCAACTCCACTACATGGTGAACCTATGGTATTAGAGAATCATCTAGAATTCGTCTCCACGTCATCCTCTTGAGTATTTTTGCATTTCATGGGCCACTCTCTTTTTGTGTGTTCACAATTTCACTCACAATCTTCTACTCCCTTGGCAATTTTCCAAACAAGTCATGGAGGTTTCCAACTTAAACAAGAAGGACACATAATGGCATACCATTCAAATACCTTTTCTAAAGCCAAGTTCAACTAAAACACTTACGACAAGGAATTTTATGCATTAGTCCAAGCATTCAAGCAATGACAACATTATATGCTTGGTAAGGAAGCTATCTTACACATTAATCATCAACCCCTTTAGTTTTTGAATTATGAGTCCAAGATGTAGAAACAAAGACATTCAAAAATGTGATTCCTACATTCAATATTCATTTGGCCATTAAATATAAAATTAATCATACAAATGATAGTTCAAATAAAGTCCTGACAAGGCTCTTTTCATCTTATATCTCAAATATGCATCCTATGAAGATTGAAAATCCCAATATGCCATAGACCCTTACTTTGGTCCAATCATGGAGTCTATACAACATTCCATTAGGGTAAATCAAACTCCCTTCCTTGACAGTACATTCCAAGGTGGTTTTCTTTATGAGCCAAATTAGGTGTGTGTTCCAGTTAAATCAAATCACCTTCTTCTTATTCAGGAGTCTCATTCTCCATCCTATGGGTGGCATTTTTATGTGCATAAAATTTATTACACCTAAAAGGGAACTTATTTTGATTCTCCATGTGAAAAAAAGTAGAACATGCATCCAAAGATGTTCACATCATAACTAAAGTGAACCTACCGATGTAAATCATAGGTTATGTCAATCTTTATTAGTTCCTTCTATGACTTGGGAATCCATCTCCATGGATTCATTAGTGGTCTGCCCACCACTCAACATAAGCATGTTTTTATCTTTGTGATAGTATGTTATTTTCCAATATGGTAGTTTTTATATCGTGCAACAAAATTATTAATGTTCCTAAAGTTGCAATTTTTTTCTTCTAACATGTTTGGAGCCATTTCAAACTACTACTGACCGTCATTTTTTATTATGACTCCAAATTTTTAATTGGTCATATTTGGACATCCTTATGGGAGATCTTAGGTTATCAACTTCATCTCTCAATTACATTTCATCTGCAAACTAATGGCCAAACTAAGGTGGTGAACATAGGCTCAGTTGGTGGCATTTACCACAAGTAGAAAAAACAACAAGATTAGTGCTTTTAGGCATAACTACAATAGGGCTACTCATATCTCTACAAGACCCTCAATCCCTATAATCAAGATGGATGTAAACTCACATGGTCCAATTTTATCACTCACTTAAAACTTGAACTTACATGGTCAACATTGATCATCCAAATTGTTGGAGGAACTAAAATTATAAGTTTTAACATGTTGTCTATGTGGATTGGTGAGTTGTCTAACTTCTCTTTTCATGAACATGCACTTTTTGTTTCTAGTTTTCCCTTCAATACAACATCTACTTGCTCTTCTAATGGGTGGCTTATTGATTTTGGAGAATCTTACCATATGGCCAAGGATAAAGTATTTTTTTTCTCTTGATGATTGTAACACCAAACAAATATTTGTTAGTGATGATAGATATCTTAGTGTTGTAGGGTTTAGAATAGTTCAGCTAGATGATGGACATTTAAATGATGTATTATGTGTTCCAAGATTCTCCTACAATCTTCTATTAGTATATCAAATCACTCATTCAGGTGAAGGTAAAACAATGCAGTTTTCACTTCACCAAGTTGTAATCAATGATTTAAAGATCCTAAGCATGTCCTAGCAATTGGAACTGTTGATGATATTACCAAGTTGTATAGATTTGACAACTTTGGGTTATCATCTTTTCCATCTATTTTTATTGCTCATAGCAATGACTTGAACAAACTTTGCATGAGTGATTAGGTCATTTGATTATCGCTCATTGTAGCATGTCTATAAACAAAATATGGTGATTAGTCTTCCTCTTGTTTCTTGCAGAGATGGTGTTTGTGTCGGTTGTGTTCTCAACAAACATCATTGGGATAGTTTTGATAAATGTGCCTCTATGCACGCCTCAGCCCCCTTGCAACCTGTTCATATTTATTTGTGTGGTTGCTTCCTTCTATTTCTTCTTTTGGGTTCAAGTACTTCTTAACTTTCATTGATGACTTCTCCAGATGTAATTGGGTTTATTTCCAAAAACTTAAGAGTGAAGTTTTTGACGTGTTTTTGGCCTACAAGGCCCTTGTAGAAAAATAATCTAGACATCAAATATATAAGTTAATAACAAATAATGGAGGTGAATATGTTAACAACAAATTTACAACTTACTACACTACATAGGGCATTCAAATGCAACATATTGTTCCATATACACCACAACAAAATGGTGTTGCTCGGAGAAAGAATCATACATTAAAGGAAATGGCAAATTGTATGATCCAAGCTAAAGGATTAAGTCCTGATTTTTGGGTGGAAGCCATTGATTGTGCCAATTACATAGTCAACCACACTCTCACAAAGGTTTTAAAAGGTATGGCACTAGTAGAAGCATGGAGTCAAATTAACCTAGATGTAAGCCACTTTCATGCATTTAGTAGTGAAGCATGGACTCACATTCTTGATGAAAAAAGGAAAGCATTATAACCTAAAAGTGGGAAGTGCATTTTTGTTGGATATTTTAAAGATGTAAAAGGTTATAGACTTCTTCAGCCTTGTTCTAATGAAATTATTATTAGAAGAGATGTTAAGTTTGATGAAGGTCTCTCGACCTATGATCATAATTTGATGTTTGTGCCATCCTTGGCTTGTGAGCCATCTTCAACATATGTACCATCTTCTCTTCCCAACTTTTATACTAGCAATCCTATTTTGGTTTCTTCTTTAGATGATGATAGTGAGAATGAAAATACACCTCTGATTGCTCACCTTCGTCCAATTGAGTCTATTGAACATGAAATTGCACCAACACCAAAACTTCCCAGATGGGTCCATACAATAAGACAAACATATGGCAGTCTTTCCAATGATCCTATAAATCAATGTTGTATACGTTCAATGATTCTCCTCCATTTTGGCTCAAGTTTCAAAGATTCGTGATCCTAAAACATTTACATAAGCTTTTGGCCATCCATATTGGGACACAAGAATGAATTAAGAATGGCGTTCCTTAATGGTGAACAATACATGGGATCTTGTACCTCTTCCAAAAGGAAAAAAAAAACTTGTTAGATGTAAATGGGTGTATAAAACTAAGTATGGATAAGAATAAAAGTGTTGAAATACATAAAGCCCGGTTAGTTGCAAAGGATTTTCTCAAGTTTAAAGGTTTGACTATAATGGAACCTTTCCCCCCATAGCCAAAAATAATTCCATTTGCCTTGTTCTAGCCATTGCTACTTCACATAAATGGATGGTTCATCATATGGATGTTAAATCCACCTTCTTACATGGGGACTTGCAAGAATAAATTTACATGGAACAACCTTCTGTCTATGTTTGGAATGATTCCATCCTTGTTTTTTGCTTTAAGAAATCCTCTATGGTCTTAAGGAAGCTCCTCAAGCTTGGTATGCTAAAATGGATAACTTTATGCTTGACATTGGGTTTTCTAGATGTCATTCTAACCCTGATTGATTTGTAAATTGTCATGGATATTCCATTGGAACAATTTGTCACAATAGATCTTATAATGTGTTGAAATATTTTATTATGCAGTTTTTTACCTTAGATCTCAGATTTGTTATTATTATCTTAATGCTCAAATTTACGGAAATAATTGAAACTTAAATAAAGAACAAGCAAATGAACACATCATCCACACAAATAAACACAACATGTGACCTCAGAAACCCAATATAGGAGAAAAACCTGTCTAGAAGGTAAGGCTTATGCTCTTCTCTCTTTTCTTTGTTAAGAACTGCAAGTACAAAGAAAGGGGCACTCTCTATGGAGTTTCCTTGGACACTGTGGCCTGAATGACTGCTACATAATCTGTTACCTCCTCTACTATGCTTCAATAACCCACTCCTATATGCTCTGCTCAAATATGGAACAATAAAAATACTCAAAGAATGGAACCCCTTCTTTGCCTAATGGCTTAGTATTTAACATAGCCTAACAATCGTTTACAGTTAGGGTTAGGGATTTTGCATGCCTCAACCCTCAATTAGTGTTAGAGTTTTGGAACCTATCTAATATTCTTGAAATTGCACACGTGACTAGCCCCACTTGTGCGAGTAATGGGGGATCATGTGGTATCCACTTGGTAACATTGTGGTTGAGAAGGTAGGTTAACTTGTGGGAGGCACAACTTGCACATATGAACTCTGATTGAGGTGATTTTTTCACTGTTGAAAATATTTTGTGGTATAGAATAACATCAAGGGGTTATAGATATCCTCACAAAGTTTTTACACCCAAAAGAGACATTTGGTGCCTTAAACTATTTATGGAAGGTTCTGGACCCCAGATCACAAAACTAGGACCTACAAGCCAATTCCTCCAGTTTTTCCACCAAAAAGGTACCGAGATAGATGGAAAATTATATAATGATCCATTACATATCATACCTCCCCATTTATGGAGGCATTTAGTCCCCAAAAATTTTTACTGAGTGAAGTGAGGAAATTTTTCCTCTACCTTCTCCCTAGAGTACCATTTGGCTTTACCTAGAAGTTGTCCTTTCTACTTAATCTTATCAACATTTTTTTCTACTTTAAGTGCGTCTCTTGTGATATATTTCCTCACTCATCCTTGTTATCCATATACAACATATAAGGGTGAAGGTAGAAAATATCCAAAGTGAGTTTCAAAAGGGGACTTACTAGTAGAAGTGTGGACTGCTCTGTTATAAGAGTGTTGAATATAAATCAAATGTTCATCCCAAGTTTTTGGATTCTTTTGATTGTAACCTCTAAAACGATTAATCAATGTCATTTTAACTACTTTCATCTACCCATTAGTTTGCAGATAGAAAGGTAAATATCTCTTCAACTTGGTGATCCAAAAAGATCTTTTACACGACTATGGTTGAGTTATTAAGCACGTGTTGATTAATCAATTAGGAAGCTTAAAGGAAGAGGAAGAAGATATGAGAATATATCACAACCATATAAACATGTACAAAACTGAAATGAAGCATAAAACAACAACAAACCATAACACCAATGTGATTACGGAGTTCAACAATCTTGCCTACGTCTTTGGGCCTTTGTCTCAGTGGGTGAGGCTTTCTTATTTCTGTTCAAAGCTCAATAAGCACATCACAACAGTGCCAAAAGGTTACAAAACTGATTTGGTCTTGTTCTACCAGATATTAAGAACCCAACAAAAGAAATGACACTCAAATTAGATGACCGGAGCTCCCAGAAATGGCCCAGAAAGGTGCGCTCCTCAACAACTTCCCTGCATAAAAATGGCTTTGGCTTAGCAAATAGTCAGCATAAACCTGCTCTGAATATCCTCTCCATGGACTCAAGAAGGCATGGTTTATATAGATCTGGAGTTGGTAACCCTCTCCCAACTTCCCCCCAAGACATGGCCTCAAAAAGGGCCCGATATCCCCCAATATTGGCCAAAATTCTCCAATAACAGGCCTAAAATCAATACAAAATCATTATTCTAAAGTTACAAAATGACTTTTGGCATATATTATGGGCTAAGTCCCCTGCCCCAGGCGTGCACCCCCTAAAAAAGGTCATATGGAAATATATATGGCCAAGCGCCAACCCCCTAGGGGCTGTGTGCTGCCCCTTTCTCCGCAGGTATAGGTCACATGGTGATTTGTAATAGGACCGCACCCCTATACGTGTGCCCAACAGATGGTTATAGCCCCGACCGTGTGCACCATAGGTGCTAGTGTTTAAGCCTAGAATCATGGCGCCTTTTTTTGAAACCGTAATGGAGCGCCCCCTTAAAGTTGTGATCATATAATATAATAAACTCGTGGGCTGGGGCCCTTTCTGCCTCCATTTGACATTTGAAACACATTAAATATTTTAATGTGGACTTGTATAAACAAGTCCCATGTTTGGCGCAATGGTTTTCGCTCGGTCCAAAACACTTCCCCTCACAAGGGGTCCTGCGTTCGAACCCTGCGAGCTACAAATTTTTTAACCAAACAAACAAATGATGGGGTGCCACGTGGCACCCTTTCATTGGTCCACAAATGTGCCACTTGTCAATAAAGGATTGGTCCAAGTCTGTCTTCTGCCTAGTCAACATTCTTGCCTAGTCAACATCTGACCACATCATCACACATGCCATGTGTCATCGTACGTGCCACGTCAACTATACAGGTGTGACATGTGTCACCTCCCGATTGGTCCACCTGTACCTGCCACATCAACAACCCACTGTGCCCCTGCCACATCAGCTATATGTCCAACTACCACGTGTCACCTCCAAACGTTTCCATGCCAATATGATGATGTAATGTTGACGTCAACATTGACTTTTTGGCTTGTTGACCTGTTTGACTTTTTGCATGTTTGGGAAAATGAACAGAACGCGATATCAGGAGCATACAACGTCTGTTTGAGCCTGTTCAAGTTGTGTTGGGTTCGTCTCGATGAGGCCTACACACATGTTCGTTTTGAATCCATTCTGAGAACATTGAGTTTTAGGCCTTTTTGAGCCCCATCAAGCTCCTGGATCACTTGGTGTCCATCTTCTCCCAAAGTGTAGTCCAAAAGGCACCGAGAAATCTAGTATCCCTATATGAGATGATGTTCCTTGGTATCCCAAAGTGCACCTAGAATTATTCAAAGAACATGTTGGCTCTTCTTGTCCTTTTATGGTCTTTTTACAAGGCATAAGAATGCACATCTTGCTAAATCTATCAACCACCACAAATAGATAGTCATGTCCCTTCACGGTGGTTGGAAAACCACCCAAACAATCCATGGAGACGTTATCCCAGGGTATAGTGGATATAGGTAAGGGATGGTATAAACCTTACTTCCTGTTACTGGGCTTGCATGTAGAACAAAGTATGCATCCTCTAATAAACCGATCTATAGATTTTTGCATTTTGGGCCAATACACATACCTTTATAAGTTGGCCACTTTCTTCCCAACACCAAAATATCTTGCAATATTGGAGGTGTGAGCCTCTCTAATAAGCCACAACTATTCACCTTTAAGGACATAGAGCTTGTCTAGCTTGTAGAGTAGCCGATTTTAGAGATGATAATTTTCCTTACCGTCACCTTCTTCCACATGAATTTGGCCCTATAGCTGCTAAAACACCTCTTTAAACTCCTCATATTCCATGTACACCTCATTATATACATCATGGATAAGAGGTTCTATGTGCATAAGAGTTTTCAAAGCTGTAATCTTGGATGCGAGTGGCCTTGAAAACATGTTTGGCAACTTATTAGTGTTTCCCTTCTATTGATGAGTCCAAATGGCCTATTAAGTAGGTAAGGGAGAACGCCCAATGATAGGTCCCAATTAGACCACTCTCATTTGGTGTAGCGTTTTCGACCAGTATGTGGGCCTGGTTGCCACTAAGAATTAAAAGAATAAAAAGGGGAAAGACAACAAAATGTTCCCCAAAGATTTCTAATTAATTCTAAATCTAATATAAACTGAAAGCAAACTAATCCAACCTAACTACTTCTAACCTATCTCGAGGGAGCAAAACTAATATATGAGCACAACTTAAAATGATACTTTGACAACATAAATAGTTCATGGCAGCCAAGAGTAAGTTATAGTAATATTATTGCATATATCATCTCAAATAGTTGAAGAGTACATCTATAACATCATCCCTGCACTCATTATAAATATCACAACAACACAACAATCTTAAATACTAAGTACATAAATAGTTTGCATGACCAGTACTCATAAAAATTAAACAACAAATACAAGTGACGAATAGTCCCACAAGCATTTGAAAACAATTATGACTTCAAAAATGCCTTTTTCTCTTCATATACACTGAAATAATAATATTCATAGTCTACACAATGGGAAAAAGTCCCTATTACATCCTACAAATTCTCTTTTATGAGACAAGAGAGAGACTCTTCAGTTCTAGTGACTATTCGTTTCGTTTTCCTTTCATTTCTCATCTTACATTTCTAATTTCTTTTACATTTTTAAAAATGAATATGCAGGAGTTACAAACATAAGTTGAAGAGACCCCCAAGTGCTTATTTTAGCCTTAAGGTATTTTTCAAATTATATTCATAAAAAAAAAATTATCAACTCTGTCCATTGGCTTCGTCTTCTGTTCCTCGTGATTTGTTTTTGGTGTTTTTAGTGTTTGTTTGTTGATTAAGTTAATATTGTCTCCTTCACCCATGTCTTGTCTTTCCATAGATCTATTATGGTCTTGATTTCATCGTCTGTAGCTTGAGATATAACTGTTGTAACATAACATAGCTCGTTCTTCAATTAAATTCGTGTCTCTTTTGTGTTCTGTGTTTACTAAGAACTTCAACCTTCACTCTATCACATTCTACTCTCTTCTAACTTTCGAGTGAGCTATCCTAGTCCTGACTTCATTGCTTGTAGCTCCAGGTATTGTAGTATGAAGTTTGCATAGTCCATTCCCCCCCCCCCCCCCAAATTCATGGATTGTCGTTCTATGTGATTTATGAGGTTTTATATTAGGTTTATGGTCTGAAGTCCTCTTCCACTACATTCCTTGGCTGGATACCTTTCCAACGAGCTATTCCGGGCTCAATTCGAACACCTACAACTCAAGATATGTATGTTTAAAAAACGGTGCCTAAATGCATGTTTAGAAGAAATTGCTCTTCGGGAAGGGTTGGTCGTCGGAAAGGGTTAATCAAAATTGGTTGTTGGAAAGGGTTGGTCATTGAAAAGGGTTGGTAATTAGAAAGGGCAGATTATAAGGGGTCATCAGAAAGGGTTGGTCATTCGAAAGGGCTAATCGGAAGGAGTCGTCGGAAAGGGTTGGTCGTCATAAAGGGTTGGTCATTAGAAAGGGTTGATTGGAATTGGTCGTTGGAAAGGGTTGGTCGTCGAAAAGGAATTGGTCAAAATGACCTATGGCATTTGGAGTGGATGAATTCAGACGATGAAGAGGACTCTAAGATTAAATGTGGGTCTGACTAGCCAGGTGGAATATGTTATGCTAGCATGCACATTAGTGCCACGTTGTATGGCACAAGTGATAGGGAGCCGTGTGGTAATGAGGTGGAAATGGTGAATGAAGACCTTGGAACTTTAGAAGGCTATAAATTTTGATCTGGAGCTTGAATTTGAGTATGGTAACATCCGTTGGAAATTTCTTGATGAATGGAATCCAACTATGAGATTTTTTTACAGAAACGAATCAAAGAAAAAGTGGGAAATTTTGACACCTCACCAGCCTATGGGAGGTTAGGAGGTCAGGTACGTTACAACAACCAAGGGGACAAAGACAAAACTTCGTGCGACAAATCAACGTTACAAATAACAATGAATGTTAAGAGGGTATTGATGCCAACCGGACATAGGAAACATGTCGATCTAGTCAAGTTAAACATCTTAGAGGGCAGACCTGTTAAGATGTAAGGTACCAGATCTATTATAATAGCAGAAAACAAAAATATTGCAGAGAATAAAAGCGAAACAACACAATATATGGAACCACATCATCAAAATAATACCTTTATTGATAGGAAAAAATGTTCACTTGCCTCTTCGAGGGGAAACCTCCAGTCGAGTAGTGTTCTACTACAATAATTCTCAAGACAAAAACTTCTCATTCCCTTGACTCCTATTTATACTAAATCTATCTACCAAAAGAACAATATAGAGGAAGATCTTCTAGAAGAAGAAGTTTCTATTAGGTCTTCTTACAAGTGACTTATTCTTCCTTATTAATAGGCTTTATTAATATCGACCTTTATTACATGGAAAATATACTATTCTACCTACATGAGGGGTTAGGGAGGTTAGGTTTCTAACATGCCCTCCCCCTTAAAAACAACCTTGTCCTAAAGGCTTGAGATTAGGAAATTACTACAAAATGGTAGCTGGCTCCTAGGTGGCATCTGTTGGATTTGTACCTGTCCACTATACTAAAACTTCCTTGATGGTGCACCGACAGATATGATGCTCACACTGGTCCAAGACTGCTTATGGATGCAATTAGATGGAACCTTCTTCATCCAACTCGAGAAGACTGGTTTGAGTTTGACACTTAGTTCCAATCACCATTTTGAGCAGGAAACATGAAAAACAAGATGAAGCTTAGAATGATTGGGCAAAGCTAACTGATATGCCACCTATCCTACGTGCTTGAGAATTGTATAAGGACGATACAATTCGACCACTAGTTTATGACAATGTCCATCCTTGAGTGAAGTTTGCTTATAAGGTTGCAGTCGAAGAAACACCTAGTTCCCTTCAACAAATTGACATTTTGAGAGACCTTGATCTGCTTGTTGCTTCATGCGATTCAGAGCCATGACCAAATTCTCTTTGAGGGTATGAAGAATAGCCTCTCAAACTGTAAGAGTTTGGTCAACCACTTGGACCTTAGAGACACTAAGCATGTATGAGAGAACTGAAGGTGGATTTTGTCCATATACTGCTTCAAAAGGAGTCACACAAGTAGTTGTATTGTAAGAAGTGTTGTATTGACATTCAACTAGGTGAAACCATTGAGCCCACTGATTTTGCCTCTCAGATAAAACACCTCAAATATGTTTCCAAACACTTGTTGACAACTTCAGTTTGACCATTAGTCTAGGGATGATAGGTTGTGCTGAGATGCAATTGGGTTCCCTGTAGCTTGAACAATTCTTGGAAGAAATCGTTGGTGAAAGTGGGATCTCGGTCAGAGACAATGGAATGAGGCATGCCATGAAGCTTGAAGATATGATCCATGAAAAGTTGAGCCACTGTGGAGGTAGTGAATGGGTGTTGAAGAGCGCAAAAATGAGCATATTTGGAAAGACGATCAACGACCACCATGTTGATGGATTTATTGCCCGATTCAGGTAAGCCAACACCGAAATCCATAGAAATATCCCTCCAAATAGCGGGTGGAATCATAATCGGTTGTATTGTGCTGGGGGATTTGACTGTTTCTCCCTTGTTGCATTGACATACATCACATTCCGCCAAAAAAGGTGTGGACATCCTGCTTTATACCATCCCCGAAAAAGGAACGTTTGACCATGTCATAGGTTTTGGTAAACCTTGAATGCCCAGTTGTGGGTGTAGCATGAATCTCAAAAAGCACCGTGGATTCAAGTTGTGACTGTTTTATTAAATACATACGACCTTTGTAGTGAAGCTCTTAATTGTGCCAAGAGTACTATGGAGAAACTAGAGAATTGTCTTGTAATTGTTGGATCAGACGCAATAGTTTGGGATCTTGCAGCCATTCCTGGTGAACTACTTGGATCCAATGGTACAATGAAGGAGAGAGAAAAGATGGACCTTTCATCTTCATATTTCCTTGAAAGAGCATCCGCAACCACATTGTCTTTTCATTTCTTGTAAATGATCTCATAATCATATCCAAATAGCTTGGTCACCCATTTTTGTTGCTCCGAGGATGAAATTCATTGCTGCAGAAAATACTTGAAGCTTTGATGATCTGTCTTAATTTGGAAGCATTGCCCCAATAGATAAGGGTGCCAGAGATCCACAACATGCAGAATGGCCATAATTTCCTTTTCATAGATTTATTGGCCCAAATGGTGCTCCGATATTTGTTTGCTAGTGAAGGACAAAGGTCAACCATCTTGGATAAGGATGATGCCAATTCCTTTCCCTGAAGCATCACATTCCAGGACAAAGGTCTTTTCTGAAGTCGGGAAGGGCCAGGACATTAGTAGCGCACATAGCCTCTTTCAAGGCTTGTAAGGAGTGATCAATTGTTGGATTCCAAATGAAAGCATTCTTTTTAAGGAGAGTAGTGAGAGGCACTACAATTTTTCCATAATTCTTAACAAACTTGTGATAATAGCCTATTAAACCGAGAAACCCACGCAAGCTCTTGATATTCTTGGGACGAGGCCAATCCTTCATAGCTACAATTTTTTTAGGATCCACCATGACACCATCGTTTCCAACAATATGACCAAAGTACTCCACTTCCGAGCCTCCAAAAGCACATTTAGATTGTTTGAGGAAAAGTTGGTGCTGAGAGAGTAGATGAAGAGCTTGATCCACATGGGAAAGATGGGTTGTCCATGTTTTACTATAGATGGGAATATCATCAAAGAAAACTAAGACAAAATGATGGAGAAAAGGATGAAATACATGATTCATGAGGTTTTGGAAAGTGGAGGGAGAATTACACAAGACAAAGGGCATGATCAAGAAATCATAGTGGCCCTCATGAGTTCAAAAGGCAGTCTTAGGAATGTCTGCCTATTGCATACGTATTTGGTGGTAGCTAGAATGAAGATCAATTTTAGTAAAGTATTGGGCACCACTTAATTCATCAAAGAGATCATCAATGAGAGGAATGGAAACTTTGTCTTTGATGGTGAGTTTGTTGAGGGCGCAAAAGTCAGGACACATGCACCAAGAGCCTTCTTTCTTAAGTACCATGACCACAAGAGAAGAATAGGGTATGGTACTAGGACGGATAAGACCTGTGGCGAGCAATTCTTTAACAATTTTCTCAATTTCATTTTTCTGGGCAAAGGGATGACGATAAGGGAGAACATTGGGAGGAAGGTTGTTGTGGACTAGGGAATGGAATGATCATGAACACCACGGGAAGGAGGAAGTCCCTGGGGAGTGGAAAAAATAGCTTGTTGTTTGGAGATGATGGATTGGAGGTCAGGATGCACAAAGGGTGTCTTAGTGGCATGAATGGAATGGAGTTGTGCAATAATGTCGACATAACATTTCTTGAGGAGATTTTCCATGCGATGGGAACTGATGATTTCAGGGGAGCCTGTGGTGATGCCTTGGAACTTATACTGTTGGCCCTCTTGGATGAATTGTATGGTTAATTCATTAAAATCCACGAGGATGGGACCAAGATTCCATAACCATTATGCACCAAACATAATGTCACAACCACTCATGTCGATAACAAACATATGAGATTTGATGTTTGTAACACACAAAACCCCTTAGGTATATTTTAGAGGAATGGGGCATAAGAAATTTGCTTTTTCTAAATCAGCTCGAAGCCTCTTCCTGGGATCTCCATCTTCTTCTGCTTGTCAAGATCTTTCCAAAAATTGTTACCATGCTCAAAGCCAAGCTCTGGATTGGAATTTACGCCCTTTCGAAGCTCTTCCTGCATGCTTGGTCAAGGGCCATGTGGCACCCATGTGGGTTCACCTCATTCGTACCATCCCACTTGGAAAAAACTTGACCAAGGTAATCACCCTTTAGCGATGACATGGCCGTTGGAGGGGCGACTACAGGAAAGGTTCCCCGAAGTCTTGGATTTCCCTATCACTACTGCATCTGTGGTGGAAATCCATCCTATGTTGAATCCAACGACTGCGATTTACCCTCGTTTAACGTACAGGCTTAAGGGATATCAATGTTTGGAGTTGAACGCCCTTTTCTCTACTCGCATATCCTCCGGAGTCCCAAAACCTTAGACTCCCGAAGGGTCCACACTTACACGTGGTGGCCCGAAACCCCATAATCCTACCACGTAGCTCCAACCTTCTGCCCTTTCGACTTATCCAAAACACCACCCCAAACCTCTAGAGTTTCGAAACGCCGAAATCCTGAAGGGACCACACTTACACGTGGTGGTGTGTTAAATGCAAAGGTAGGGACAAGTAGGTCTGGGCCTTCCACCGATTAACCTAAGCGTTCCAACATCCCATGTTTTCCCGAAGTCCCGAACTCCTAGTGCCCTGGGTATTCCACCCGCTATTAGGCCAAGCGAGCATGTGCCCGGGGGATTGACATGCATCAAAGAGCAAAGATGACACGCGGCCCCATCAATGGGTGACACATATCACATTCCAATTAGCATATAATGTATATAAAAATCACGAATCATGGTGACACATGGCATGCCAAACCTGGGTCCACATCACCCTAGGTGATGTCAGTGTGCCACATCACTCCAAACAAATAGATTCCAGAAGCCTCTATCCTCTCCTTCCTACGAAATCGTCCGGAGCTCCGAAGTTCGAACTCCCGCCAACAACCTCCCAATACTCCTTTCATCCCACAGTCGAGATAGGTCCACGTAGATCCATAGATATACGACCTCTGTCGCTTCATGACTTTGACATTCGGGGGTTTGGCTGCTTAGTTTTATTTTTACTCCCGGAGTGGTCAGCGCAGGGCTGACCATGGTCTAGATCCAACGGTTAGGAGAGATCTCGAAGCACCATTGGGTCGACGGTCCTCGTCGCTTCGCGACTTCGGCGTTCGGGGGTTCCGCCTATTTAAAACTTCATTTCTGCTCGAGTGGTCAATGCCAGACCGACCACAACGTAGATCCAACAGTCAGGGAAGATCTCGAACATCCTCAGATCTACGGTTATTGTGACCGAGAAGTGGATTAGGGTTTAACGGTGGGACAGACCACACAGTCACAGTTAGGGGAAATCGCCAGATGTCAGTCAACCTCGCTGGTAACTGTACCAACAAGTTACCTTCAGTTAGTTTTGAATGTTGTAAAGTCATAACATCCCGGAGCTCTGGACTCTCGGAGTTCTGAAGCCAATATGGCTTAGTTATTTTCGGATCTAGCAAAGGGTTCCAAGGTCCCGGTCCTATGGATTCCCTAACAAGTTCCAGGGCTGCACGTTTGACTCTTAGTTGTGATTTGGTTAGGGTCATAGGCACAAGCCCTCAGTCACATAGATGAGTGGTTTGAAGGAGGCGCCCTCCGTCCACAAAGCTTGAAATTATTAACTTGCGAAGGTAAATTTGAGGGGACGACAAGGTTGAAGTGCTCCATCGAAGTCTACCTCGACTCTTACATTACAAAATCAATCCTTGGGAAAATTCTCTTAAGGATTTTCCAACTGACACAGAAACCGTAAACTTATTCCGAAATTCATTTGAAGACCCATGTCTAACATTTCTCCTGCTACTAAGAAGAGGCAAACAAAAACCATTCAAATGCAAGGGGTTTATAGAAATAAAAAACAAAAAAACAAAAAGCATTTCTAATATTAATCATACAATGATTTTTTTTTTCATAGGCACATACATCTGACTACTCATTTCAATTCTAATACACAGGGTATACGAGTACTTATAAAGAAACCAGATAATGAAGAAAATGCTTAGAGGGGTGCCCTTTTCCACCCAACCTTAGTCACAACAACTCCTATACGGGTTTACCATTGTCCACCCCCTAGCTAGATCATGATGCTCTGAGAGAGACTCTTCCTTGTTCAACAACAACCAGGGACGAAGATCGCTCTCCTCTTCCCACAAGAATTTAGCAGGTTGTTTCTCTCTCTACCAAGAAAGGGGGTCTGCAATGAGTGCTTCCTCAGTCACTCATCTTCTTGCAACCCCATTTATTAGCTTGGACTGAAGACGCTGCCCAACAAATTCCTGTACCCAGAACAAACTCATTTTTTTCAGTTCTTCTTTCGAACCAGAGAGATGTACATCCTCTCTCTTCCAGAAAATGGTCACCTGACTCATATTCTTCATATCCTCTCACTTTTCTGACGGAATTCCCTTCTTTTATTACCTTCCTCTACAAGATTGTGTGGGTTTGAATCCCCATTTCATGGTCATGTCAGGAAGTTTTTCAGATGGGTACTATGCCCATCTCCTCATCGACTCTTGAGGATGACTTCCGAACTACCAGCCTCACTAGTAATTTATTTTTCTAGGTCAGAGGATTGTTCTGGGCCTGATTAATTTAAATCCAGTAAAGTACTGGTCTGGTGTACGTCATCTCAACCATTGTTGGTTCCCCTCACCATCTCTCTCATGCATCATGATCTACCTTGGCAAACCCCTTCAGCAGTTATGCAACACTTTCCATTTTATTTAGTAACATAAATACATACATTAGCTTCTATAAAAAGGTTCATCAATTCCAACATCCACACATAGTCAATATGCCCATAACCTTTGGCAGGTTATAGTTATATTTACAAGTTGGGGGAAACAGGGGTGTTACAATCCCCTCCCCCTTAAAGGAACATCGTCCTTGATGTTCTACCTATCGATGTGCTATGTACAAAAGCAAACAAAAATGGGTATGCATGTTTCATGACATCCTCAATTTCCCATGTAGCTTCATCTGGACCAAAGTGTTTCCATTGCACCTTGACCTGTGCAATGGTTTTGTTCTTGAGTGAGATTTCCTTCCTATCTATTATGCATTGTGGCTCTGGTAGGAATTCTCCCTCTGGTTCCACCTGAATCATAAACCAATCAATTATATGATTATAATCATGTACATATTTCTTCAGTAAGGAAACATGGAAAACATTACATGCCTTCACTCTGGGAGGAAGTGCTAGTCTAAATGCTACAGGTCCCACTCTATCCAAAATTTCAAAGGGTCCAAAATACCAAGGTTCTAGCTTGGCACAAGCTCCCATTCTCAAGGAACTTTTTTTGGGCCTAACTCGGAGATACACATGATCCCCTGCTTTGAACTCTCTAGGACTCCTTTTTCTGTTTGCATAGATTTGCTATCTATCCTGAGATATTGTCAGATTCTATTTGATTTGAACTACTTGTTGTTCCATTTCCTTTAGTATATCTGGCCCAATTGTAATTATGTCTACTAGGTTATTCTAACTAATTGGAATATTGCATTGTCTACCATAGAGGGCCTCAAAACGGCTCATCTTCAATGACCCTTGATAGGCATTGTTATAATCAAACTCTACTAGTGGTAGGCAATCTTCCCAGTTCTTGGACTGATGCATTACATGCATCCTTAAGATGTCCTCTAACACTTGTTTTACCCTCTTTGTCTACCCATCAGTTTAAGGGTGATAGGTTGTACTAAATAACAATTTAGTTTCAAAACCAACAACAGATATTTCCAAAAGTTTGAAGTAAATTTTGTATCTCTATCAGATATGATTTCCTTAGGCATGCCATCCAGTCTAAATATTTCTTTCATGAAAACAATGGCAATATCTATTGCCTTGCAGTTTGACTTGACGATAATAAAGTGAGCAACCTTGCTCAGTTTGTCCACAACTACCATAATGGTGTCATTATGCTTGGTTGATTTTGGTAACCCTGTGATGAAATCCATGGAGATGGTTTCCCATTTCCATTCTGGAATTGGTAGGGGCTACAACAACCCTACTGGATGTCGATGCTCTTCCTTAAGATGCTGAGATTCTAGACATTTAGCCAAGTAATCAACTATGTCCTTTTTCAGTTCAGGCCAATAAAATAGTTTCCTAGTGGTTGTGATCATTGTTTGATAGCTAGGATGACCAATATATGGTCTTCTGTGTAGTTCATCCATTATGAACCTCTTCAAGTCATCACAATTTGGAATATACAAACTACCTTTGTAAGTTAGTAGGACATCATTCATCATTTGATAGCCCTCATACTTTAGCCCCGTGGGCTGTTGCTCTAAGTATGATTTCACAGTCTTGAAAAATGCGTCTATTTCTTGTGCACTTTTTTACTCTCTCCTTAACGTTCGTTTCACAGGTGCTTATAGTTGCCAAGTGAATCACTTTCATACTTCTTCTAAGGGCATCAACCACTCTATTTTCTTTTCCTTTGACATGTTTGATTTCAAAATCAAGCTCACTAAGGAGATCCATCCATCTATCTTGTCTAACAGTAAGTTTTGGTTGATCAAACAAATATCTCTACCCACTATGGTTGGTCATAAGAACAAACCTTCTACCTAGGAGGTAATGCCTCCACATTTTTAAAGCATGTACTATGGCAACCAATTCCAAATCGTGGGTCACATAATTTATTTCATGCTCATTCAATTTTATGGATTCGTAGCAAATCACATGTCCCTCTTGCATAAGGACTCCTCCGAGCCCTTCCTTGCAGACATCTATACACACAAGGAAGTCCTTGCTTGGGTTTGCAATCTTCAGCACAAGTGAATTGGTTAGAAGGTATTTCAGCTATTGGAATCTCTCTTCACATTCTGATGTCCAAATGAATTTAACTCCCTTTTTCTGAAGGGAGGTAACTGGGCAACTGATCTTGGAAAATCCCTTTATGAACCTTCTATAGTATCCTGCTAGGCCCATAAAGGATCTGATATCATATACATCTTTTGGGGTAGGCCAATCCATAATGGTTTTGATCTTGTTATGATCAATTGACACTCCTTCTTCATAAATAACATGGCCTAAGTAATGGACTTGGTTTTGGAAAAAGTCACACTTAATAAACTTAGCATAGAGATGGTGTTCTCTTAACACTTGAAGCACTAAATTGAGATGTTCTTCCTGCTCTTCCCTACTCTTAGAATAGATTATGATATCATCATTGAAAACCAACACAAATCTATCCAAAAACTTACTGGGTACATTATTCAATAAGCACATAAAAGTGGTTGGTGCATTGGTAAGTCCAAGTGGCACCACCACAAATTCATAGTGAACATATCTTGTCCTAAAGGTTGTTTTGTGGATGTCTTCATCCTTAATTCAGACTTGATGGTATCCATACCTCAAGTCAATCTTGGAGAAAATTGTAGCACCCTTTAATTGGTCAAACAAGTCATCGATCCTTGGCAAGGGATACTTATTCTTAATGGTCATCTTATTGAGTTGTCTATAGTCTATGCACAACTTGAGTGTGCCATCCTTCTTTTTCACAACCGAGGTTGGTGCTCCCCATGGAGACACACTAGGCCGAATGTATCTTTTGCCCAACATCTCCTTTAGCTGTAGTTTGAGATCAATTAGCTCTGGTGTACTCATTCTATAGGGTGCTCTAGACACTGACACCTCTCCTGGTACAAGTTCTATTGAAAATTCAATATCTCTTCTTGGGGGTAGACTTGGTACCTCTATTGGAAACACATCTTTATACTCTCTTAATTTGGGATGGTCCCCTAGGCTTGGCTTATTGTTCTCAACAGAGTTCAAGACTTGTATTGCATACAAAGGACATCCTTGATCCAAAATGGAACCAGGAAGGCCAACATTTCAAATTTCTCAAAATCAGACGAAACCAATGCCATTACGTAGGGCTCGTCATCCTGATTCCGACCATATATTTTTTTTTTTTTCTGAAAATGGACACCGTATGTGAAAGTTATCACGTTCTAAACTTTTTCCCAAACACGAAAAAGTCAAAGGTCAAAGTCAACTCGTCAAAGGTCGTACAACTGACGTGGCATATTACCTCAACAGTACGTCATGAAGATGTTAGAATGACATCATGATGACATCAACAAGATTATGTGGCAGTCCATATGATGACGTAGCGACTGACTGGTCATGCTGATGTGGCGGTTGACTGGGCAGGTTGAAGTGGCATGTTGACATGGCTCAGGCCAATGACAAGGTAACACATGGCCCAATGAAAAGTCGCCACGTGGAACCTTCAGGAAGGTCAAAGTGGTTTGGCGGTTTCGTCAAATATGGCGGTTACCACCAAATCTGACGGGAATCCTCCAAATCTAGCGAAATCCCGCTAAGTTTGGCTAACTGTCGCTAAATTTGACAGAGTCTGGCTTATTTACCCGGGCATGGAAATCGAGAAAAAATAGTTTTTTTGGCATGCAATTTGAGACTGTATGGATCTAATAGGTCACAGTATTGGGATTCGTGCCAAGGGGAGGTGCCGAGGGCCTGTTCAAAAGCAGGTTGACTTTATACTTAAAAGTTACAAAATTTCGAGGGAAGTCCAAATATGGCTTTTGTTTTTGCATCTGAGTAGCTGAACATAAACGTGCCTCCAGAGCCCAAGATATCGAGCCAAGAATAATCGAGTTCATACTCAAAAGTCTCAGAATTACCCATTGCAGCCATTGGTGATGGTTGTTTCTCTCCAGAAGTTGTATATCTGAAAGGTGGTTTCAGGAGCTGTTATGTAAGCCATCTTGGTACTGTTTTTAAGCATTAAGGATTAATAAGAAGCCTCCCATTGAAGACAAAGGCCCGGAGACGTAGGCAAATTTATTCTGAACTTTGTTAACAATATTTGGCGTTATGGTTTGTTGTTCTTGATGTTTACTTTTTGTTCTGCATTCTTTATGATGGCTACAACATTCAATCACTAAAATCTTCTTCTTCTCTTAATTCCTAAATGGTAAATCAAATCGTGCATAAAATTAACCATAGTCTTTAAAAGATCAATTTAGATCAAGTGGTATTAGAGCAGGTTGACAGTTGGTTGTTTGAGTTTGCATGATTACCAGGGAATCGTGGTGAAGGAGAGCTTGTAGAAGAAGATCCAGAGATTGGATCAATAAAGAGGACATCTCAAAGTTAGAGGATGGCATCAGAAGAAGGACTTTCTCAAAATGAAAGAGAGTTTCAAATAACTTTCTTTGCCACGTTAGAGATGGTAAAAGTGTTGTACGATGATTACTTGGAACATAAAAGACCGGTTCAAGGGGAATATTCAAAGCAAGAAAAAAATGAAGAAGGAGAGGACCCTCCAAAATCTCCTCCTTCACCTCCTTCATCTCGACCTTCTTCTTCTTCAAGTTCAAGTTCCACTTTTAACACTACTTCCTCAAGAAAACATTCTCATAAACATAAGCCTAATATGCCATTACTTAAACTTGATGTAAAATTTGTTTTTCCTATGTATGATGGCAAAGTTGTTAATGTTTATGCTATTATTATAGTTCTTTGCATTTCATAAAGATAAGAGCATAATAAGCACAAGATCACTGAGAAATACACATCCACAATAGACACAACATTTATCCTGGGAAACCCTCTAGGGGAAGAAAACCCAGCAAAAACTTCCTTATCATAAATAGCTTATCAAAAGTTCAAGAGATAACTTCAACCAATACAAAAAGTCCTCCTCCAAGAGATGCGCCACCCTTCTTCTCCTCTCTCCAACTTGAAAATGCAACTTGCCTCATAAGAGAATGAGCAAGTGAAGTGTGTGTTAGAAGTGAGGCGCTAGCCTCTTATTTATACTAATCTGGCACGTGT
>ML780536.1:1645936-1670590 GCA_009831015.1 Picea engelmannii | reverse complement strand
TTACCGACTTGATTAATCCTCAATGGGGATTAATCTAATAATAAAAATAATAATAATGACATGATTAATCCACAATGGGGATTTAATCCAATAACAAAATAATAAGAATGCTCTTCGCAGTTACATTATTTCAACAAAAGTTAATGCTGAGAAACTTGATAACTGGGTTAGACAGATGGAGGTATATTGTAATGTGCAACAAATCAAAGATGAGGCAACCGAAATCAGATTGGCATCACTTCATATTGAAGGCACAACTCTCATTTGGTGGCAAAGTAAGATGCAACATGGAACTCAACAAGTTGGTAAGATTTTTCCATCATGGCATGATTTTATTTCCGCACTTAGAAAACAGTTCTATCCTTTGGGGTATAAGGAAAAGTATTTAATTGAATGGAAAATTCTTAAGTTAAGAAAAGGACAGTCAGTGTAGGAATATACAGATGAATTTTGTAAGATGGCTTTGATGTTAGATGTTCCATTGACTACACAAGAAACTCTTATGAAGTATATAGGAGGTTTTCTTGCTTATATTCGTAATATTGTATTTATGTTTGGACCTAATAATATTGATGAGGTTTTTGTTCAAGCAACGTATATTGAAGCAGTGAAAACTGGAGTTGGTGTATCAGGGGATTCATCTTCAAAGAAGGACGACAAGGGAAAAGGGAATGGGAAGAAAGAAAATTCAACGATAGTGAAGGAAGATAAGTTCTCTTGCAAGCATTACAAGAAATAAGGTCACAATGATGATCATTGCTGGCAAGTTCACCCAGAGAAGAGACTGAAGTGGTTCAAAGAGAGGAAAGGGAGGCAAAAAGGTGCAACAACAACATGACCAACATACTTGGGGTCAAATTCAGGTGATGAGTCTAAGATTACAACAATTGGTTTGACAAGTAAAATTGGTGATGGTTTTGTTTCAAAAAGTAAATTGTTTCATATAAGAGTCATAATGAAACATACTAAGATCGATACATTGATAGATAACAGATCTCAATCTAACTTAATTTCAGAAGAAGTGGTTAAGAAATTGGGAATAAACACTAAGATGCATCACAAACCCTATTCACTAAATTGGATAAGCAAAGATCATAAATTGCCCATAACAAAGCAATGTATCATAAAGTTTGCAATTACATCTAAGTATGTGGATGAAGTAATATGTGATGTGGTGCCACTAGAAACATTTGGAATGGTCTTAGACAACCCTAATTTATATGATTGCAAAGAAATATTCTATAGGGAACATAATCAATATCACTTATTTAAGAAAGGCAATGAATATGTTGTACATGCTCATCATATAAAAGCAAATCAATCTCTTCTAACAAGGGAACAATTAAAGAAGGCAACTTATGCAAGCAATACACCTATAATAGCAGTTGATATTAAGCATGAACATGAGATGGTTGTAGGATGGGAGTTCAATCATACTTTGCTTCAAGATAAGTTAATGTCGTGCAAGCCAGTCAAACATATTGGTTCAGTTTCAATCATATTTCTTATTTTATCGATGCTTATGTTATCTACATGGATGGTAGTGGCTTTAGTAAGATGTGAACGAGTTCAAATGGCTAACAATATGCTTTCAATTGTCATGGTTATTATGCAATTTATTATGATGCGACATGTGCATAGGACGGCGTTTAAAGACAAAGGACAAGTGGGGAGGCCCATCCCGCACTTGATGACTGGTTAATACCCTTTTGGACGACCAAAAGGTCTTAGTGGGGAGGAATGATCCAAAATGGATCGAGGAAGGCCAAATTTCAAAGTTCCTGGAATCAGATGAAACTAGTGCCATTTCGTAGGGCTCGTCGTACCAATTACGACCATATATGTTTTTTCAAAAATGGACACCGTATGCGAAAGTTATCACGTTCTGAAATTTTTCCCAAACATGCAAAAAGTCAAAGGTTAAAGTCAACTAGTCAAAGGGCGTACAATTGACGTGGAAGATGATGTCAACAGTAAGTCATGATGACATCAAAATGACATCATGATGATGTCAGCAAGCTGACATGGCAGTACGGATGTCGACATGGCGTTTGACTAGGCAGGCTGACGTGGTATGCTGATGTGGCTCGGGCGAATGACGAGGTGACACGTGGCCCAATGAGGAGGTGCCACGTGGAACCTTCTGGAAGGTCAAAGTGGTTTGGTGGTTCTACCAACTCTGGTGGCTACCACCAAATCTGGCGGGAATCATCCAAATCTGGAAAAATCCCGCTAAGTTTGGCCAATTGTCGCTAAGTTTGGCTAACTGTCGCTAAATTTGGCGGAGTATGGCTTATTTAGTCGGGCATGGAAATCTATAAAAAATAGTTTTTTTGGCACATAGTTCGAGACTATATGGATCTGACAGGGTGCAACATTGGGATTTGTGCCAAGTGGAGGTCTCAAGGGCCTGTTCAAAAGCAGGTTGACTTTATACCCAAAAGTTGCAGAATTTCGAGGGAAGTCTGAATATCGATTTTATTTTTGCATCTGAGTAGCTGAACATAAAAGTGCCTCCAGATCCCAAGATGTTGAGCCAAGCATAGCCGAGTTCATACTCAAAAGTCTTAGAATTATCTGTTGCAGCCATTGGTGATGTCTGTTTTTGTCCAGAAGGTGTAGATCTGAAAGGTGGTTTCAGGAGCTATTATGTAAGCCTTCTTGGTATTGTTTTTAAGCATTAAGGATTAATAAGAAGACTCCCATTGAAGACAAAGGCTCGAAGACGTAGGAAAATTTGTGCCGAACTCCATTAACAATATTTGGCATTATGGTTTGTTGTTCTTGATGTTTACTTTCTGTTCTGCATTCTTTATGATGGCTACAACATTCATTCACTAAAATCTTCTTCTTCTCTTAATTCCTAAATGGTAAATCAACTCATGCATACACTTAACCATATTCTTTAAAAGATCAATTTCAGATCAATCCTTTTCTGCAAGACTTCTTCACTTGAAGGGCTGATATTTGTCTCACTAAGTCATCCTTTTGAATTTCTTGTAGGGTTATTTTTCTCCCTTCTTCATATTCACACTCCAAAGTTTTATTGTAACAGTCCAACTTGATTTTATGGGAAACCAACCAATACATGCCAATCAACAAGTCATAAGATCCTAAAGGGAGCATGTTTAGGGTTGCTTGGGTGGGCAATCCATTGATAAAGAATTGGCATGCTGGTATGACCTCTGTTACCTTTCTTTGGGTTCTAGTGGCTAGTTGTACCAACCATGATTTAGCATGTTTTACTTGCTGCAATTTACATTTCTCAACAGGTTGAGGGGAAATATAAATCAGATTAGAACCATAGTCAATTAAAATGTAAACTAGATGGTTTACAATCATAACTTCCATCTCCAGCACTGAAGCTTGGTGGACAACTTGCCTATTATCCAAGGATGTATAAATTTGTGGCATGTTCCGAGCCACATCATTGACTGTGGTAGCCTCCTGGACATTGTAGACCCTTCTATTGTCCTATTGGCTATGTGGACAATCCCTCAGTAGATGTTCTTCTCCACAACCCCAACATTTCAAAGGTTCCCTCTTTGTATTATCAATCTTACCCGGGGTTGCTCCAAAGGGTTTATTCCCACTCTAAGATGGGAAATTTTACTGATATACACTTTTAATAGTGTTGAGGGGTCTGAGATCCCTTTAACTCAACAATAGGAACCAAACTCTCCTTAGAGGCCTAATTAGACTCTGCAACGTTTGATGGGTGGAATGGTTCCCCAGATATTTCGATCTAGTTAATTTAACAATGGGCTTTACTTAGTGATTAACATAATATCTTTCTATGAAAGTTCCTCCTTTAGATTAAACGTTCTCTTTTGTCTTTTCTTTTATTAGACGAGTCTGATAAAATAAGGTGTGATGGTATAAACCAACTAATAGAAGGAATTCTTAACTACTGAAGAAGGATGAGCCTGGGATGACCCTCATGCTCTAGCATGCAAACAACGATATTCACACCTATTACAAGTCTAGTAATAATACATTAACTTGCTGGTATTTCAACAACGACTGAGATACAATTATTGAAAGAGCATACACATGCAATAAGATGAGTGCAAGAAAAATGGTTTCCTTAGCTCTACCATCAATCACACATTAACACAACGATTTTCTTTTCATCATTAAGAACAAAAGAACTGTTAAAATATTGAAACAGATAGATTATCAATAGATTTAGAAACTCTTACCTATTACAACATCAACTACTGAAATAAAAGTTGGAAGTAGTTTCTCCTCAATCCAATCACATAATGCCTTTGATGAAAAACAAAATTTCGTCTCTAGTTCTAAAAAGAACTTCTTAATTAAAGTTGCTCATAAATAATCCTTTACAATTCTCAAAAAGAGGGTCTTTTCCCCAATACCATCGACCTGTTCTAAAAGGTCAATCCCCCTATTTATATAGAATCACTAACTAAAAACAACTGCTACATGTTTGTGTTAAGTAAAACAAAAGATTGTCATGTGGCGCTTAATCTCTTTGTTCTCTGGAAATCATCTCGTGGTTCTACTATAGTGGATGAATTTTTTCGTATTCTGACCACTTGATGAAGAGATCCTCACATGTGTTAGCATACGGGAATCTGTGCTGGTCCATTGGGGCTGAAAGGGTTTCCTTCACTTCTATTGCTCGTTCTCTATATTTGATGACTTTAGCACTTAAACATTGCAGAACTGCACGAGCCTTGATTAAACGTTCCATAAATTTTTGTATTTGATCCGGTGTCATGCTTGTTACCTGCGCAATATCCACTTCCCATGCCGAGTCCTGTTCTGCATGTCGTTTGACTATGTCATGCAAGTCGACAAAGTCTTCAGGTGAGCCGAACTCTGGGAGGTTGATGTCTTTCATCTCCCGATTAATCTTTTTCTAGCTTCTTTCACACTCAACCCACCTCTTCTGTATCTGTCGTTGAGGTTCCTAGGCCATACTTACCCAGTATTCGAATGATTTCCTGATTTGAGAAATACTGCTATCCATCAACACTCGAATTCCATGCTCCTTCGTATCTTGACCCTTCCGCACTCGTTGACATAATAGATTCATTCTATAGTTTGGTATGCCTTTTTGTACCATCTCTCCTCATCCTTACAGGTTGTCAGTGCCATAAGGGTATCTTCTTGATAATCAACTACACATGCAGTGAAGAGATGTCTTTCACTCGTGAACTTTTCATATGCATCTTCGAACTTAGTCTTAAGAAAAAATGTGACCTGCGTTGCATCTTGGTAATATTTTTCCAGATGGAGTAGATGGTCTAGCTCCTTTTGTGCAGTGGCTAGTTCCTTTTCATCTCGCTTTGCTCGATCCAGCGTGTCATCAGTGATAGCCATCATTGCATCGATTAACGCAGATGTCTTCGCGTTTTCTGTTCTGAGCAATTTCTCTTTCGTGGTGATGAGAATCGAGCTATCCAACATGAGCCATCTTTTCTTGGTGGTCCTCCTCATGATGGCTTTCCTCTTCCCGTCGTAAGCAATCGCCTGTATATCGACAAACTCATCAACGGGCTCAAGGATTTGTTGGTCTCCCCAGGTCAAAGTGTTGCACAGGCTTCCTACCGTATGTATTTTCTCTAAGACCAACTCTTGTACTTCTTTGATAGGGGAAACTTCCATATGTTCCAATGGCTCGACCTCCATCTGGTGTTCATTGGTTGGTGAGGTATCGACCCAAATTGAAGAGGCAATGACAGGCTCAATACTTACTTGGTGATCGGTTGTTGAGGTGCCGATCTCTGGCTGTTGCAATTCCTCCTTTTGTCTACCTGTACCTAGCTCATCCCTGGAGCTATCTTTCGGGGTCCCCGATAGGTCGGGAATTTTAGTGTCTAAGGTACTCTCGGCCTCATGGTCGCCTTGCAGAGGGTTTGTAATTGATGCATCGGTGGTTGGAGCAGATGCTCCCCCTGGTTCTTTCTCCTTTATAATTGGTATCAAGGTTATAAGAAAGACCTCCGAACTCTGTTCATCATCATAGATAGTTATTAGATAAAAAAGGGTATTAGGCACACCTGTTTCACATGGTGTTCTTGGAATCTCATGCTGGATTGGAATGGTCACCGACGATCTGGCCTGTGGTGATGGAAATCTGGTATTTTCCAGACCAACGGTTTCCTTCAGTGGAGTTGACTCTGAGCCATTTATCTCCTCTCTGACGTTGCTTGGGTCGGCTGGGGTGATCCTCATAGTTTATACTAGTTGAGGATCATTCTCTAGCTGCTGGATGACTCTTTAGGCTTCTTCTAGTAACAACATCCCACTCCTTTGTGCCTCTGTGGCTTCTGCTGCTCTGTTTTCTTCTCTAACCCTGAGAGCTTCTTGAGCCGTCTATTCTATCATTTCGACTTGCTCATCCATACTCGTAGCTTTGAAACTAAACATGTTTGGGTTATCTTTTCTTTGTAGTACCTCCTCCTAGTCCCGAGCACATTCTGTAAAAATCTCGTCGTCAAACTTATCATGGGCATATGGCCAGCATGAAGAGACTTGTGACACATGCTGGAGAGCTATGCCTTTAGGGTCATGCTTGTGAAATCGACTTGTTGGGAACCTGTATTCTAGCTGGCTCAAACCCTCTTGTTTATATTGCACAATGTCCTTCACTATGCAAAACCCTACATGGAAACCATAGGGTATGAATGCTCATTTCTTGTCCTTAACCAAAGTGGCGTTATAACCCTACAGGATGGTCTGGTAACATATTTCTCCTATGATGAGCCGGTCTGGGACGTGAGCGGGGAGTAAATGTGGTGCATTGGTGGCCGTGAACACCCTGATATAGGTCATGGTTTTATCTAGGCACCAATGGCCTACTTTTGAAATCATTTTCTTGGCCGCTAAAGATAGTCTTGGGCATTCTCTTTTGATAATAATGAAATAAACTCGAGCTATGAATTCATCGCAAATGAGAGCATATGATTTCTTGTTCCTGTTTTCCCACATGATGTTGAAGTAGACATGTACATGTAGCTCTACGACGTGCCAACTCAGATTCATGATGGTGAAGACATTCCTTGCGCATATCACGTCTAGCAGATATGAAGCCATGTGATAAGCAAATGCTTCTCCCTCCTTTGGTGTATGAGCCTGCAATATAATCGTTCTTAAGTTCTTGGAGATGATTTCTCCGTAGTTGAAGCTAGAGTGCATGCCAGGGGCATCCATGCCTCCAAGAAATTTGCACAATCTTTTCCCTGTATAATCAACAAATTAGAGCCATTAAGTATACATATGGCTCCCTTGTATTTGTTGTCTTGTACCAGATGTTGCTCCGATTTCTGAATTTCTTGTCTTCCTTCCACCTGGAGGCCATTAATCGACTGGTGTCATGGAGTTCATATAATTTTACCATGAATTTTGTGTTGAACTTCTCCTCTGGGTCCCTGATGTTGTAATATTTATTGACCTCTTTCGGGAGAAAAACTCTAACACATCTACCATTCTCATCATTGATTAGGAAATTCTACGCGTCGGTATGATCGATTATCCAAGCCAGAGTCTCAATGTATGGAAAGAATGGGGTTATACATGATACCATATGCAAGCACGACTGCCAAATATTCAAAAAAACCTGGTCGTTGAGCGCCCTTACATCCGGGTCATTGTGGGGGATAAACTTTGGGTATTCTTCCCGGTTAATTATGTTGAACAAATCTCCCCATTGTGGGAGCATTATCTTTGATCCAATGGTTGATTTTGTATCACCAAAAGTAGGGGGCTGAGAAAATGCCTTCTTAGTCGATGTTTTGATGACTAGTTCCACTTTGGGAGAAAATTCTGACTGCCTCGTAGCGCCGGGAGAAGATCCTTCACCAACCTATGCTTCCTTCAATTTTAGTGCCCTTGGTGAGCGTCTGGTCGTTGGCTTCCTTGGAAGCATTTTTTGCTGTAGAGAGAACAATGTTAGACACCGTGTTGCAGATAGAATGCTGATACATAAAAATGCGACCGTTGAAATGATAAAATTAAAACATATCTCTTCTTCGCACTATCTTAACCTAGTTTTGAAATTCTGAGAATCAAGCGTGACTCCTCAGATGCTCTCTTCGCTTCTTCGACTGCTATGGAAATGAGAAACTTGTGTGCAGAATGTTGGGGTTCAAAACTGTCTTAGTGATTTAAATGGAGATAATACATACCTTGTCGCATCAGTTATTCAATTTGGGGTGTAGGTGCAGTTCTACAAAATCCGCCTCTAGATCCGCATTATGCTCGAGATTTAAACACAGTCATAGGTTGGCAGTGCAAGTATGAGCTATAATGTGGTTCATTGGCGATTTCAAATTCCCATTGTTCGATCGCCGCACAGGGTAGCAACATCTGCAGAGAGAAACATTAATTGGCTTATTAAATGGTAGAACCTGATCTTATTTTGTGCTAAAAACGTCCCATCGTTCCCTAATTTAACGGGTGGATCGAGAGTCGACGCTTTTCTTTAGACAATGTTCGTTGACATCTCTAGGAAAAAAATCCGACGCTTATAAATATTGCCGTACAACAATGGCGTGGAAATGTTGTCCTGGAAGTGTGACTAGGACACGGGGAAACCTAAGATGACTTGGGATGAAACTAGACCGTATGAAATGCCTATGTGGCAAAGACACGTGGCATTTGAGATTGGCGTCTTCATTTAAGAGTGTTATTCGGAATCGAGGATTTTCATTAGATAATCATTTTAACAAATAGGTCCTACCCTGCCAATGCTGAAAAAGTATCAAGGATCGACCATAAGTTTAAACAATTGTTCTCAGATTACCCCCTCGAAACTTGTCGATGCCAAAAATGCATCGAGATTGGTGATCGACGATGTGTCAATGCAAAATTTTTCCACGATTTAAATATTTGATATTTCACCGATCTTGAACAAACGCATCAATAATCGGTTATCGGAGGTTCATCATGGCCCATTTCAATGTTTATCCCTCTCATATTTCATCGATGCCGATGGGAAATCAACCATTTCCTAAATCTTTTTTGCGAACAACCAACGCAAATCTACTCCGTTTTTTACCGATGCTGATGATACATCGACAATCAATGATTATTGTTACTATGTGGTCATTTTACTTGCTCATATTTTTCTGACGCTAAACATAACCATGTGGGTCACAATTTTAGCTACAGATCCTTAGTTAAAATGTCAAGTTTGTTTTTAGATACAAAGGTTTCACTATGACAGGCCCAAATAAATCCGATCTTGATCGCACTCATCTGACTCAGTTCAAAAAGGACAAAAGAAAACAAGTGGTACCCAAAAGATAAAAATTTTCATAAAATCTTTTAGGGTATGTTGAACGCTCAACAAATGGCGATTCTCTGGGTGAAAGAAGAATCTCTGCTCCTTCCTTTGGGCTTGGCTCGTGCAGAAGCTGATTGAGAAACTAACCGTATTCATTTTTATTAGAATATTTCCTATCCATGCGTGTCTAATTCCTGTGTTCGTGAATCCGGGTCCCCCAATGGAGTTTAGCCCTTATCCCATCTTCATTCCTCTTGACCGTGACCGACATCCCTCCTTTGAAAAGATCTGAGTGAGGCATTCAATGGCTCAAGGCCACTTTAGTTATCATTATTCATTCTCTACGGTGTTTCTCCATTGCTAGCGAGTGTCCATAGCCCCGACGGAGTCACCCTGACATCACATACCTTGCTCCGCTTCTAGCAAGTGTTCATAGCCCTGATGGATTTATCCACATACCCTCTCCAACTTCTCACTCATTTAATTTAATTGATTTACTTCTGGAAGAAATTCCATAAGCAAGTCGGAGAGGAAGACGTCTATTATCTACAAGATGAGCAGTTAATGTGAAATTCTTCTTAGCTCTGTTTGGAGGTACAGGTGATCCTTTCCAACTTTCCATCTTTCCCTTTGGGATTTATCAGACCACCATGCAGACACTTCATTACTTACCAAGGTTGTTTGTTTTGGAAAGAAAAGATATAGATCTCCTTGAGGAAATTTGTAATTGCCCAACGTTTCTTATGTTGCACGTAAGCATAAGTTACGAGCAAAGTTTGCTACACCATATTTATTAAGGTCAACCAATGTTTTACGGAACACAAATTTATTACAAGAAAATACCAAGCAAAATAAAAGACAAAAATAAAAAGGAATCTGCAATCAGTCTACCCTAAACCTACACATTTATCCTAATCAGAATGTAACATGAAAAATACACATTTATTTATTTATTTTTAACAGAAATATTGTTTTAGGGCTTGTCCATTCATTGGGAGGGCATTGGGTTCCCCCCTTAGATTTTGCAACCGATATGTGCCTGCCCCAATTTTCTCGGTTACCTAGAAAGGTCCGAGCCATAGATTCTAAAACTTCGAATGTTTTCCCTTAGGTCTGTTTTCTCTATCCCATTTTAGGACTAAGTCTCCTACTTCAAAATTCTTCTCTTTGGCCTTATGCTTGTCAAACCATCTTTTAACTATCTGGTGATGAGTGACGAACTTATGTTTTCCTTTCTCCCTTTCCTCTTCAAGCATGAGGAGGGTATCAATTCTTTGTTGAATAACTGATGAGGGATGTCCTCTTGAACCCTGAGCAAGCTGAAGTGATGGAAGATATAACCCATTTGGTAGAATGGATTCTTGTCCGTATACAAGAAAGTACAAAGAGTTTCCTATAGCTTCCTTGGGTGTTACTCTATCTTCCCATAAGGCATTATGAAGTGAGCTATGCCAATTCTTCTGATTGTCTGTGAATTTTTTCTTCAAGATTCTCACTAGGTTATTATTAGTTGATTCTGCCACCCCATTTCCTTGTGGATAGTAGTTTGCAGAGTAACTTATTATAATTCCTTTGTCTAGAGCGAAATCTATTAATAGAGTAGAATAAAAGTAAGAAGCATTGTCAAAACCAAGAACGAAAGGCATCACAAACCTTGTGATTAGCTGTTGTTCTATGAATTGGATGACAACCTTTTCATTCATGTGAGTCAGAGGGATGGCCTCTGCCCATTTCGTAAAATAATCCGTAGTAGTCAGTATGTATTTATGTTGTTTTGAAGAACTCATGGTAATATCCCCTATGACATCTAACCCCCATTGCTCGAATGGTCTGGATATGGTCACTGGTTGGAGTGGGACAACTGCTCTCTTTTATCTACCAACACTCATTTGACAAGATTTACAGTTCCTAGCGTATGTATGAGCGTCCCTAAATAGAGTAGGCCAGTAATAACCAACTCTTAATATTATGTAAGCTGTGGTATTTTCTGTAAAGTGTACACCTGTAGGTCCATCATGAAGCTCCCTCAGAACCTTTTCTACATCTTCACATTCGAGACATCTCAAGAGTACTCCATCATAATTTACACGGAAAAGTACTGAATTTACGAGGCGATATTGCGCAGATTTTAGCATGAGAGCTTTCGTTTCCTTATGGCTTAGGTTTTTTGGGCAAGTCCCATGATGTAGGAGGTAAATTAATTTTCCATACCAAGACTATTTCCCTGATGTATAAAGATTCACTACACCATAACGCTAATTCATTTTCCCATCCTGGGTCTTCATTTATTCGATCTCGGGCTTCTGCAGCCAGTTTACAGAATCCTTGTCCCTTTACTAATTTGCCAGGTTTTATATCTAGATCAAATTCTTGGACAAATTCCATCCAATTTCCCCTTCTATCCCCCATTTCCTATTGAGTGAATAGGGATCAGACTGCGGGATGAGGCATGATGACTTTGGTGTGATTTTTTAGGATGTAAGATATGAAATGTTTTACTGCTTGTACATCGCATAAGCATGTTTTTCTATAGCAGGGTAGTTCAATTCAGCTCCTTGGATATTAGTGCTCATAAATGATACTGGTGCCTCATTGTTATCATCATCCTTCTAGGTCAATACTGCAACTAAGGACTAGTCAGAGGCGAAAGTATAGAGGAAAAAATCTTTACTAAAGTCGGGGCTTCGCAACACCGTAGCTTGAGATATTTCAATCTTGATATTGTTGAAAGTGTTTTTTTGCTCGTCATCCCACTTAAAATCTGCATTCTTGCAAATCATTTTTTGTAAGGGTTTGACAGTTTCAACGAAATCGGGCGTGAACTTTCTCACAAAATTAATTTTCCCAAAGAAGGATTGCATAGCCTTTTTGTTATGGGGAAAGGGACGCCGAGCTATTTCCTTTATTCGTTCAGGATCTATATGAATTCTTACTTGAGACATAATATGAACTAGTAGTTTCCCTTCTTTGACACCAAAGATAATTTTCTTAGGGGTTAAAGATATTCCATATTTCCTACACCTTTCAAAAATTTGGGTTAGATATTGGATGTGGTATTCTCTGTTCCTTGAATACACAGTCACATCGTCCAAATATACTACTACACATTTGTTAATCAATCCACGAAAATCTATGTCCATGGCCCTTTGGAAGGTTTCCCCTGCATTAATCAACCCAAAGGACATGCATTTATAAGAAAAATTTCCCCACTTGGTTTGATAGGTAGTTTTCAATCGGTCTTCCTCTGAAACTAGGACCTGGTTATAACCTGAGAAACCATATAAAAGGGAAAAAAATTCAGAACGGTCTGCAAGAGCTGTTCCATGGATGGGACTGGGTAGTTATCCTTTTCTGATGCTTTGTTAAGGTTTATGAAATCTACACATAAGCGAATCTCCCTAGTCTTTTTTCTGACAGTAACCAAATTTGCTACATAGGCGGAATGTCTGACTTGAAAAATAATATTAGCATCTAATAACATCTTTATCTCTTGGTACATTAGGGGTTCCAGAGATGGATGGTACTTCCTAAGCTTTTGTTGAAAGGGTTTTACTCTAGATTTTAATGGGATTGTGTGTTGGATAATGCGAGTGTCATAATTTTTCAATTCTCGGTAGGACCATGCAAAGACATCTTGATATTCTTTAAAAAGTTTGAAATAAGATTTCCTATCTTCTTTAGACACTGTTTTTTTCTAGATTTACATTGTTAGGTTTTTTCGGGGTTCCTAGGTTTATAGTCTCATATATGGGACATGAACTCCTTGTCTTAGTGTTCCTTGACCCATTAAACCTTTCCCTTAGGTCGAACAAGTTCTCCAAATTGGCTACCAATTTTGGTATTGTGTGAAACCTTGGTTTATTATTAGAGTGACCTGTTATGTTTGTCTGTTCGTGGAAGTCGGTTTATGCCAGTTTCTCTTGGAATATCTCATCATCAATAACCAAATCTTTAAAATTTTCTTGATTGGTTAGAAAATCTATAATCTTTTCATCTTCTTCAAAAACCTTCCAATTAGCAATATTGTTGGGTACTAATGGTTTGTACAGTAGTTCCATAGTGAACCTAGAGGCTTCATAGTATTCTAAAGGGGATAACCTAGAGGCTTCATAGTATTCTAAAGGGGATAACCTTGAGGGTGCAGTGGCTAGGGAGTCAACAATATTATTCTTTGTTATGGGAACAACAATAATATTAAAGGCCTCAAAATTTTCTATTAGTCTATGCACCTCTTGTTGGTAATTTCTTAAGTGAGGCGAATTGCAATGGATAGTATTCTTTACTTTCCTAACGATAATTTCATGGTCCCCAAAAACTTTCAATTCTTTAATGTTTAGGTCTATGGATTTCTTCAGTCCCTGAACTAGATCTTCATACTCAACAATGTTATTGGTGCATTCAAATTCTAGTCTGCAGGATAGGAAATTCTGCTTTCCCTTCGGGTCAATAAGAATACATCCTTCTCCTGACCCTTCTTGTGATTTAGAATCATCAAAGTACAACATCCAAACTTGTGAGAAAAATATAGCAACTTCTTCAGGCCTAGTTACTTTCTCATCTCCATATACCTTGTCTGTTGTTTCCAACAGAGGTTCCTCACAGAAGATGCTTTCTTCTGCTGCTGCAAGTCGATTCAGTTGAAAAGTCATTTCAGATTTTTGAGTGAGAGGTACATCAGATGAGAGAGGAGTGAAATTGCCGAAATCAGAATTGTAGTAGTACTTTCCTAGCACAGGGAAATTTTTTGACGAGGTTTTGTTGAAGTCTTCTAAATCAATGACAATATGTTTGAGATATCTTTCCCTATCAATCCTAATCATACTGGTATGTCCCTTTAGTGGCAACCATAGGTGAGCCTAGTCCATGCTAAAGTATCCATTAAGTTTCTCGGACCAATCTCAACTAAGTAGCAGTCCATAAGCTTTTGGGATATCTACTACAATTATGTCAATTACTTGAACAATATTCAGGTGTGTAGCCATTCTGATCATGACATCCTTAAGTTCCCCAATAACTTTTACCTATGTTCTGTTTAGTTGTATAATGTGTTTATCACTTTTGAGTGGGATTGCGTTGAATTTATTATAGATTGATAATGGCATGACATTGGAGGATGCCCCTGAATCGACTAAACAATTATGTAGGTTTCTGTTGAAGATCTCAAACGTTAAAAGGAAAGGTGGGACAAAAGGATTTCCTCTCTTGTCTAAAGAGAAAGCGTTTACATTTGGTTTGTTCTTTAACTCTGTGGGAGGTGGGACTTCACCTATATCAATGCTTGTTATAGGGTCTTCTATTGAATTTAAGGCCTGTAACATAAAATCTTTTTGTTGGGGAATTCTACACATATCCATGACTGACACATTAGCCTTCAACTTCTTTAAGTAGTGTACTATGTTGTAGTCCAGCTAGGGTGACTCTCGTGTGTGTATGTTTATAGGATTTCTTTGGGAGACACAAGGTGTTTTCGAGTGATCAGCTATTTGTTTTCCTCTCGAAGATTGGACAGTGATAAGGTCATTTGAGACTGGTTGACCCTTACTTCGCGTTTGCACCACCTAAACTGCAGTGGGTGGTTCCTGAAGTTCAAATACATCATCGAGAGGCATCGACAACTTGGGATCCTATAACAAAATGGTTGTTTCTTCCGACGACTCAACTTCCTCCTAATCAACGATGTTCACCATTGAGCCGCTTGATTGTTCAGTAAGAGAAACTTCATCTAGGAACTGATTGGTCATTAAATTCATAGCGTGGAACCATTGGGGACAGTCTCTTTCAGAATGTTTCTCTTGATGGTACATACACAAAGAGTCGGATGCTACATTACCCAGGTCGATGTTTAAGTTGGCTGGGGGAGGTTCAATCGCTTTGAAAGGTGGGTTTATTTTAAAAAAGGGTTTATAGGGCCTTTGACCTTGGTTTCCTTCTTTGACATTTCTTTTCATGTCTACGATTTTATTTGACAGTTTCTTTATCATCTGTTGTAGGTCTTCTATGTCCCCATTTCCCTTTTCAGGACCTTGTCCTATTTTTTTTCTCGGGGGTCTAGTCAACAAAAGTACTCTTCTAGCTGGAGGTTGAACTTCCTTCTTAACTAGTGAGACTTGGCCCTCTTTGCATCCCTTCATTTGGAATTCGATCGTTTTGGTTTCCTTGAAATTTTCAGCTAGGGTATGTTTGGCAGCCCTTTTCACAAACATGGAAATCAAAGCAGGGAGAGAATTAGCATATACCTCAATTTTCAACTCTTAAGTAGGTTTAGCTTCGAGTTGAAATTTGCTCAGGATAGTGGTAAATCGTTGATTAAAGTCTTTAACCTTTTCTTTTGAACTCATGGCGGCGGCAAACAGTTCAACCATTAAAGCTCCTGTGGTGGTTTCTTCTGCAAATTTGTCTAAGAAATTCTTTTGAAACTTCGTCCAACTAGTTATGGACCCCACATGAAAGTTAAAATACCAAGTCGAGGCTGAATTATTAAAGGTATAGGGAAAAATCCTACACACTATGTGCTCATGTTGTACGTTCATCGGTCTTATAGCTAGTATGAACTTTTTAATATGGTCTTCAGGCAATCCAGAGATTTCAGGGTCAAATTTGGGAAGTAATTTCTCTCGATGTCGAGGGAGGTTATGTACCTATCCTGGGATTTCTAGAGCATCTATGGCCAACCAAGGTTGATTATTTTGAGGTGGATTTCACCTTTCTTCATTATTATCATTATTTTCAATATTATCCTCCATATCGTCCGATTTTGAAGCTGAGTGATCTGAGTTAAACCCTTCCTCGTTAGATTTGAAATTGTCAGGCTTGGAGTAGTTATGAGATGGTGTTTGATGGATCAAATTAAGGGGTTGTTCGATCTCAGTGAGGACAAAATCTATCAGGTCTTCTACTGTGTGAACAAAAACTTGGTCAGGGGTATCGACGACTGGTCTACTTGTTTTATTTTAGGAAGTAATGGGGCTAAGGGTAATGATCCAATTTGTCGAGCGTAATCTCTTATGATTCTTCTGAACTGGTTCAAATCCTCGTGGGGAAGAGCGTAAGGTATTTCACATAATAGGTGTTCTACTTCCTCGTGTTGGGGTGAGTTACTCGTTTCAGGAGTACTCTCTATATGTGGGCTATCTTGAGAATGAGTAGCCATGCATATGGGTTGTTTTGAATATGTAGGCTATGCAACATATATTATCAGAAATATCGTTAGCCATTCATTCATTCAGGCCCTCCTTCTAGAGCCAATTCTGTTGAGGGGTCCGAGATCCCTTTAACTCAACAGTAGGAACCAAACCCGCCTTAGAGACCCAATTAGGCTCTGCAACATTTGATGGGTGGAATGGTTCTCCAGATATTTCGATCTAGCTAATTTATCAATGAGATTTACTTAGTGATTGATGGGATATCTTTCTGTGAAAGTTCCTCTTTCAGATTAAACATTCTCTTTTGTCTTTTCTTTTATTATATGAGTCTGATAAAGTAAGGTGTGATGGTATAAACCAACTGATAGAAGGGATTATTAACTACTGAAGAAGGCTGAGCCCGGGATAACCCTCGTGCTATAGCATACAAACAATGATATTCACACCTATTAAAAGTCTAATAATAATACATTAACTTGCTGGTATTTCTACAGTGACCGAGATACAATTATTGAAAGAAAATAGGCATGCAATAAGATGAGTGCAAGAAAAATAGTTTCCTTAGCTCTATCGTCAATCACACATTAACACAATGATTTGCTTTTCATCATTAAGAACAAAAGAACTGTTAAAATATTGAAACATATAGCTTATCAATAGATTTAGAAACTCTTACTCGTTACAACATCAACTACTGAAATAAAAGTTGGAAGTAGTTTCTCCTCAATCCAATCACATAACACCTTTGATGAAAAACAAAATTTTGTCTCTGGTTCTAAAAAGAACTTCTTAATTAAAGTTGGTCAGAAATAATTCTTTACAATTCTAAAAACGAGAGTCTTTTCCCCAAAACCATCGACCTCTTCTAAAAGTTCAATCCCCGTATTTATAAAGAATCACTAACTAAAAATAGTTGCTACAAGTTTGTGTTAAGTAAAACAAAATATTACCACATGGTGCTTGATATCTTGGTTCTCTGGAAATCTTCTTGTGGTTCTACTAGAGTGGATGTCTCTTCTCGTATTTTGACCACTTGACGAAGAGATCCTCACATGTGTTAGCATACAGGAATATGTGATGGTCCATCGAGGCTGAAAGGGTTTCCTTCACTTCTATTGCCCATTCTCTATATTTGATGACTTTGACACTTAAACACTGCAGAACTGCACGAGCCTTGATCAGATGTTCCATAAACTTCTGTATTTGAACCGATGTCATGCTTGCCACATGCACGATCTCCACTTCCCACACTGACTCCTGTTCTGCATGTCATTTGAGTATGTCATGCAAGTCGACAAAGTATTTGGCTGAGACGAACTCTGGGAGGCCGATATCTTTCATCTCTCGATTGATCTTTTCCCAGCTTCTTTCGCACTCGACCCACATCTTTTGTATCTCTCGATGAGGTTCGTTGGCCATAATTACCCAATATTTGGTTGATTTCCTTATATGGGAGATGCTTCTATCCATCAACACTCGAATTCCATGCTCTTCCGCGTCTTGGCCCTTCTTCACTGTGCTGATGTAATCGATTCGTTCTACAGCTTGGTATGGATTTTCGTACCATTTCTCCTCGTCCTTACAGATTTCTAGTGCCATAACGGTATCTTCTTGATAATCGGCTACACATGCAGTAAAGAGATGTCTTTCGCTCGTGAACTTTTCATATGCATCTTGGAACTCACTCTTAAGAAAAACTGTGGCCTGTGTTGCATCTTGGTAATATTTTGCTAGATGGCGCAGATGGTATAGATCCTTCTGTGCGGCAGCCAGTTCCTTTTCATCTTGCTTTTCTCGATCCAGCGTGGCATCAATCATAGCCATCCTTGCGTCGATTAGCTTAGATGTCTTCGCGTTTTTTGTGCTGAGCAGTTTCTCTTCCATGGTGATGAGAATCGAGCTATGCATCGTGAGCTGTCTTTTCTTGGTGGTCCTCCTCATGATGGATTTCCTCTTCCTGTCGTAAGAAATCACTTGTATATCGACGACCTCATCAACAGGCTCAGGGTTTTTTTGGTCTCCCCAGGTCAAAGTGTTTCCCAAGCTTCCTTCCATATGTATTTTCTCTAGGACTGACTCTTATGCTTCTTTGACAGGGGAAACTTCCATATGTTCCAATGGCTCGGCCTCCGTCTGGTATTCATCTGTTAGTGAAGGATTGACCCAAATTGAAGAGGTAGTGACATTCTCAATACTTACTTGGTGATCAACTATTGAGGTGTTGATCTTTGGCTATTGCAATTCCTCTTTTTGTCCACCTGAACCTATCTCATTCCTGGAGCTGTCTTTCGAGGTCCCCGATAGGTTGAGAAGTTCAGTGTCTAAGGTAGTCTCATCCTCATGGTCGCCTTGCAGAGGGTTTGGAATTGAAGAATGGGGGGTTGGAGCAGATTCCCCCCCTGGTTCTTTCTCCTCTATAATTGGTATCAGAGTTATAAGTGAGACCTCCAAAATCTCTTCATCATCATTGATAGTTATTAGATTAAAAAAGGGTATTAGGCACACCCATTTCACTTGGGGTTCTTGGAATCTCATACTAGGTTGGAATGTTCACTGACGATCTGGCCTGTGGTGATGGAACTCTGAGATTTTCCAAACCGGTGCTTTCCTCTAGTGGATTTGACTCTGAGCCATTTAGCTCCTCTATGACATTGGTTGGGTCGGTCGGGGAAATCCTCATAGTTTCTACTAAATGAGGATCATTATCTAGTTGTTGGACGACTCTTTGGGATTATTCTAGTAACAACATCCCCCTCCTTTGTGTCTCTATGGATTTTGCTGCTATGTTTTCTTCTCTAACCCTGAGAGATTCTTGAGCCGTTTGTTCTATCATTTTGACTTGCTCATACATACTCATATCTTTAAACCTAGTCATGTTTGGGTTATCTTTTCTCTATAGTACCTACTCCTAGTCCTTAACACATTCTGTAAAAATCGCATCGTCAAACTTATCATGGGAATATGGCTAGCAGGAAGAGACTTGTGATGCATGTTGGAGAACTAGGCCTTTAGGGTCATGCTTGCGAAATAGGGTTGTTGGGAACCTGTATTCTAACTGGCTCAAACCCTCTTATTTAGATTGCGCAGTGTCCTTCACTATGAAAAACCCTACATGGAAACCTTAGGGTATGAACACTCATTAACCAAAGTAGCGTTATAGCCCTCCAGGATGGTCTGGTAACATATTTCTCCTACAACGAGCCGGTCTCGTACGTGAACAAGGAGTAAATGTGGTGCACTAGTGGCCCCAAACACTTTGATATAGGTCGTGGTTTCATCTAGGTAACAGTGGCCTACTTTTGAAATCATTTTCTTGGTCGTTACAAATAGTCTTGGGCATTATATTTTGAAAATAATGAAATAAACCTGAGCTATAAATTCATTGCAAATGAGAGCATACGATTTCTTGTACCTGTTTTCCCACAGGATGCCGAAGTAGACATGTACAGGTAGCACTATGATGTGCCAACTCAGATTCATTCTGAGGAAGACATTCCTTGTGCGGATCATGTCTAGAATATATGAAGCCATGTGAAAAGCAGGCGCTTCTCCCTCCTTTGGTTTCTGATCTTGCAATATACTGGTGCTTAATTGCTTGGAGATGATTGCTCCCTAGTTGATGTTACTCCTGAAAATAGCCACAGTGTATGCTAGAGGCATCCATGCCTCCGAGAACTTAGCACAATATTTTTCCCCGTATAATCAACAAATTAGATCCATTAAGTAGATATATGGCTCCCTTAGATTTGTTGTCCCGTACCGGTCGTTGCTCCAATTTGTGAATTTCTTATCTTCCTTCCACCCAGAGGCCATTAATCGGTTGGTGTCATGGAATTCATAGAATTTCACCATGAAGATCGTGTTCAACCGCTCCTTTGGGTCCCTGATCTTGTAATATTTCTGGACCTCTGTCAGGAGAAAAACTCTGACACATTCGCCATTCTCATAATTGATTAGGCACTTCTGCACGTTTGTATGATCGATTATCCAACCACGAGTATCAATGAAGGGAAATACTTGGGTTCGAAAGGCTACCATATGTAAGAATGATAGCCGGATATTCGGAAAAACCTAGTTGTCGAACGCCCTTACATTCAGGTCGTTGTGGGGGATAAACTTTGGGTAATCTTCCCAGTTAATTATGTTGAACAAATCTCCCTATTGTGGGAGAATTATCTTTGATCCAGTGGTTTCTTCTGTATTGCCAAAAGTAGGGGGCTGAGAAAATGCCTTCTTAGTCGATGTTTTGATGACTGGTTCCACTCTAGAACCAAATTCCAACTGCCTCACAGTGTTGGGAGAAGATCCTTCACCAACCTCTGCTTCCTTCAATTTTGGTGCCCTTGGCGAGCGTCTGGTGGTTGGCTTCCTTGGAGGCATTTTTTCTTGCAGAGAGAACATCGTTAGACACCGTGTTGTATATAGAATGTTGATACATAAAAATGCAATCGTTGAAATGATAAAATTAACACATACCTCTTCTTCGCACTAGCTTAACCTGGTTTTGAAATTCTGAGAATCAAGCGCAACTCTTGAGATGCTCTTTTCGCTTCTTCGACTGCTCTGGAAATGAGAAAATTGTGTGCAGAATGTTGGGGTTCAAATCTGTCTTAGTGATTTAAATGGAGATGATAATTACCTTGTCACATTAGTTATTCAATTCGGGGTGTAGGTGTGGTTCTACAAAATCTGCCTCCAGATCCGCATTATGCTCGAGATTTAAATGCAGTCGTAGGTTGGTGGCACATGCGTGGGCTATAATGTGGTTCATCGATGATTTCAAATTCCCGTTGTTCAATGGGTGCATGAGGTAGCAACATATGTGGAGTGAAAAATTAATTGGCCTATTAAATGGCATAATCCAATCTTATTTTGTGTTGAAAACGTCCCATCGTTCCACTAATTTTATGGGTGGATCAGTGTCACATACCCACTACCTTAATCAACTTTTTCGTTGATTTCTGCTAAATCAGAACCCTCGAATTACCTATGGAGGCCTAGCGCAAGATAGCTCTTTCTCACATTTCTTCGTTCCCATGTGATCGCGGTTCATGATCACGGTTCATGATCACGGTTCAAATAAACGTAGTGCCTCTTTGTATTTCACGCCTCGGCGCTATAGTGATGTCGAATCGTTCCACTTTGCAACTGTCGAAACCTCGACAGGACTAGCGACCAACCAATAGGGACAAATCCCTACAGGGATGGAGAACAACCAATGATAACAGGCCCTGTCGCACGGTTAAGTGGAATACAAGTGGTAGAGGGGAAATGTGACACGGTAGTCAACAAGACAGGAGGGGGCCCCATTTCACACGCCACACTATTCCGTACCCCCCCCTGATTAAAGGCATAATGGCAAGGGAGGTACGGAATTCACCTAAGCACCATTGATCAAGGTGAATTAATCTCAATCGTTCGAGAGTTGCACATCCAATTCCAGNGAACAACAAGGGGGCTCCAGAATGAATTCTCAGCTATAGATCTAGGCGGGTGGACTATGGCCGTCTAGATCTGCTCGTTACTTATCTTAAAGCGCATTCACACCCCAACTTAAAGCCGACATCTCTTCCTCACATCGGACGGTCGTTATAGACCTTGAGATTCCCTGAAGGAATCTCATCCGTTTATCGGGACTTAGCCACATGCTAACGTCTCGACATTATGGGTCAGGATTTATCAAGGCGAGAGCCCGAGTTTTTGTCAACGGAACTTCCGAATCCCCGATCTCCGATTTCCCGAAACAGGTAATCTCTCAAAACGTTGCCTCCTTAAATCAGACGGTTCACGACTGCCCCGGGGTTTCCACCATGGAAAGTCCCGATCCCTTATCACCAGGACTACCGATCTCATGATTCCCGATTTCCCCGAAATGGGTAATCTTATGACACGTGGCCTCCGTCGTTCGGACGGTTCAGATCTATCCCGAGGTTTTCACCATGGAAAATCCCGAACTCTCGTCACCAGGAATTTCGAGTTCGCGATTCCCGATTCCCCGAAATGGGTAATTTTACGACACGTGGCCTCCGTCGTTCGGACGGTTCAGATCTATCCCAGGGCTTTCGCCCCTATACACTAGGGTTTTAACCCTCGGGAAACTCCTGACAGATCCAACGACTATCGGGTTTTCCATCCGAGATCTAACGACTTAGATTAGTTCCTACCTGCGCATTCTTCCACGTCTCCCTGGACGTAGAAAAATCAACGGTCCAAATACTCCCATGGACCTTGGAGATCTACGGTCCGATTTCTTCACTGCCCACGAGGACACAGATAAACCAAGTGGTAAGGCGTTTAACGCCCTACTTTCTCCTACCAATCTAACGGTCGGGTGTGACCGCAGATTTCCCGACGAAATCTCGTCCATCAATCAACACCTATCAGGGATAAGGTACTTAACCTTCCAGCGTCTTCCTTCGATCTGACGGTCGTGAGTGACCATAGATCTCCCGATGAGAACTTGTCCATCGATTTGATACTTCATCCTTATGCTATCATCTCGGGTTTTGAAGAGGTTCGTTCCTCCTCTTGCAGGGTTTCTAAGGTCTTACGCCTTCACGTCCTCTTTCTCGGTTCTTGATGGGATTTTCAAGGAGGGTATCTCTATAGGGAGATTCACTCAGGGTACTATCTGAGGTATGTAAGGGTACCTTTCTCCCTCGAATCAGACACGCAGTCTGAATTAGGTTGTTAAGCATATAAATAGCGATTTATGAAGACATAAGCCATACATAGTCTTTCCATTATAAACATGCATCTACCAGTATTGATCAAAACATCATACATACATTCTTACAATGAAATCATTCACAATTTCAAAACTTATGAGCATAATTATCAGAATACATATATTTCAAGATGCCAAAGGCAAAACACTTATCAGAAATAACACCAGGGGTTAAGCAACTGCTGAGAGGGGTGCTTGTTTCCACCCAACCGTAGGCTCATCGACTCCCAACGGATTTACCACTAGCCACCCCCGAGATGAGACCACGATGCTGTGAGACTGCGTCTCTGTCTTCCAGTGACCAGGAGCGAAGGTTACTCTCCTTCCTCTCTGCTATCACTCATTCTGCATATTGCCAGAGTTCTCTTCCTCCCCTCGTGTCTGCCCCCAATCGCTTCTACCCCACGCCTTATCCTCTTGCGAGGTTGCGTGTGGCGCGATTTCCCTCGCACTGGTCAGTCATGATGGCTCTACGGATGGGCGATTCACCTCCCCATCCCTCATTAATTCTTGAGGATCCATCTAGCTGCCAGGCTGCGAGACATTTAATTCAGGGCCAACGAGTCGCTTTTAGTTCTCCAGGCCAGTGAAGTCCAAATGCAGTATTAATTATCAGTGGAAGTTAACACCACCTTTCCAGGTGCCTTCAACCTCCATCGTGGTCTCTTTTCCTGCACATCCCCTCTCAGCAGTCCTGCAATATAAATTCATAATGTTATTCACATTTATTGACCTTTTCCATAAGGTCCATTCACATCACATATTCACATTCATGAGTTTGCCACGGTTCTGGCCAGTCCAGTTATTTTTACAAACTGGGGGAAACAGGGTGTTACAATTCCCTCCCCCTTAAAGGAACATCATCCTTGATGTTCTTATATTTTAACATGAATTGTATGTACAGAAGTAAACAAAATCGGATATGCCTGTCTCATGGGATCCTCCATTTCCCATGTAGCCTCATCTGGGCCAAAATGTCTCCATTGCACCTTTACTTGTGCAATGGTTCGGTTCCGGAGCGGGGTTTCCTTTCTGTCCAATATGCATTGGGGTTCAAGTAGAAATTCTCCCTCCAGTTCCACCTGGATCACAGACCAGTCAATTATATGATTAACATCATGTACATATTTCTTCAATAATGAAACATGGAAAACATTATGTGCTTTTACTGTGGGAGGAAGTGCTAGCCGATAGGCTACAGGTCCCACTCTTTCTAGAACCTAAAAGGGTCCACAATACTGGGGTGCCAACTTGGCACAAGCTCCCATTTTCAGGGAACTCCTTCTGGGCTTAATTCTGAGATATACATGGTCTCCCATTTTGAACTCTCTTGGAGTTCTCTTTTGATCAACATAACTTTTCTTTCGGTTTTGAGCGACCTTCAAATTTTGTTTTATCTGAGTCACTTGCTGTTCCATTTCTTTCAACATGTTGGGTCCAAAAGAAATCCTATTTACAGGATTACTCCAGCTGACTGGAGTATTACACGGTCTACCATAGAGGACCTCGAAGGGACTCATCTTTAAGGA
>ML780536.1:1610688-1644366 GCA_009831015.1 Picea engelmannii | reverse complement strand
AAAGAAGTCACATTTGCTGAATTTAGCATAGAGCTGATGCTCTCTTAGCACTTGCAGCACAAGTCTAAGATGCTCTTCATGTTCTTCTCTATTCTTAGAGTAGATTAATATGTCATCAATAAAGACTAGTACAAATTTATCTAGAAATTTATTGAGTACATTGTTCATTAAGCACATGAAAGTGGTAGGGGCATTGGTTAACCCAAACGACACTACCACAAACTCATAGTGACCATACCGTGTCCAGAAAGCGGTTTTATGGATGTCTTCACCCTTGATTCGGACTTGATGGTATCCCAACTCCAAGTCAATCTTTGAGAAAATAGACGCACCTCCCAACTGATCGAATAGATCATTGATCTTGAGCAAGGGGTACTTGTTCTTTATGGTTACTTTATTGAGTTGTCTATAATCTATACACAGTCTAAGGGTGCCATCCTTCTTTTTCACAAATAGGACTGGTTCTCCCCATGGGGACACGCTGGGTTGAATATAACCCTTATCCATCATTTCTTTCAATTGCAATTTGAGTTCAACTAACTTAGGTGTGCTCATCCGGTAGGGTGTACTAGACACCGGCACCGCTCCTGGTGCGAGGTCTATCGAGAAGTCAATGTCTCTTCTCAGAGGTAGACCCGGTACCTCTTCTGGAAACACATCTCTGTATTCTCTCAGGATAGGGTGATCCTCAGGGCTTGGTTTATCACCTTCAATTGTTTTCGACACCTGTACTGCATATAAGGGACATCCCTTTCGACAATACTTTCTCATTTGCATGGCTGATATTTGCCTCACCGAGACCAGTTTTCGGATCCCTTGGAGGGTTATCCTTTTTCCTTCTTTGCTCACACATTCTAAGGTTTTATGGTAACATTCCAATTTGGCTTTATGGGCGGCCATCCAGTCCATACCAATCAACAGATCGTATGATCCCAGGGGTAATACATTAAAGGTTGCTTGGGTGGGGAATTCTCCCAACATTAACTGGCAGGCTGGTATGACCTCTGCTACCCTTCTTTTGGTGCCAGTGTCTAACTGTACCAACCATGGCTTGGTTTGTTTTTGTGGCTGTATTTTACACTTATCCACAGTCTTAGGGGCTAGATAACTCAAATTTGAACCAGGGTCAATTAAAACAGACACTAGATGGTTGAAAATCATACCTTCTATTTCCACCACTGAAGCTTGGTGGTCAGCTTGGTTATTATCCAAGGATGCATAAATCTGCGACACACTCCTTGCCACATCATTGACTGTGGTAGCTTTCTGAATGTTATAAATTTTCCGAATGTTCTGTTGTCGGTGTGGACAGTCTCTCAGGAGATGCTCTTCTCTGCAACCCCAACATTTCAGAGGTTCTTTCTTTGGGTTATTAGTCTTCACTGGTATAGGTCCAAAAGTTTTACTTCCGTCCACTGAGGGAAAGTTCTTCTGGAGTACACTCCAGGCTGGAAAGTTCATTCTAGGGTTCTTCTTGTAGTTCTTAAATCCTGAGGATTTGGTCCCCTTTTTTCTGAAATCTCGAACCACTCTTCTGTTTCCAGTCTCCACGAGACTCCACCCGATGTCCATATTGTTCATGACAATATGTTTCTTTTCAAATAGTGTCTTCTAAGGTCTTTGGCTCGTCGAATTCGATTCGGTTCCAGTATTCCTTGGGTAGCCCACTGATGAAGCGTTGCGCCTTCGCCTTCTCTGCTTTGATGTAGGGTACATATCTCAATAAGTCGAGGAATTTTTTGACATATTCCTCTATAGTGAGTTGCCTCAGTTTGAGTTCATAAAAATCTTTAGCCTTCTCGTCGAAATATCTTTCCGAAAAATACTTCTTCCAAAACTATTTTTCAAACTGTTCCCAAGACAGGTCCTCCTCGCGGACCCCTTTCATATTCTTAAGGTCTTCCCACCATATGGAAGCCTTTCCGTTCAGATTGAAAGTGGCCACTCGGGCCTTCAAATTCTCTGAAAAATCATGGACTCTGAAATATTTATTCAGTCCAAGTAGCCAGGCCTCGACTTCCTCTCCCTTCTTTATCTCACCGTCGAAGGAGGGAGGTTTGGCCTTTCTGAATTCCTCAAATTTATGACCCTTGGAAGTCTTTTTTTTCTTTAGTTTTCTTCAAGAATAGGAACTGGTCCTGCTGCTGGAAGAGCCTTCTGAATCGCCAACTTCCTTCTCAGTGGAATCGTCTGGCACTGGTCCTTTACCTATGGGGTGAACCTTCCTTGAGGTGATCCTCTTAGTATGGCCACTGATATGACCATGTTTCTGCATCTCGGGTTCATGCTGCATTTGTCGCTGTAGGTCGGATAAGCTCTGCACTAAAATTGCATTAATTTCGGTTTGCTTTTCTTGTTCTTTCATCATCCTTTCATTGTCGGCCTTGCAACTTTGCAATTCAACCATGAGACTCCTCATAGTCTCGGCTAGATTTGGAGGGGTTCCCATTGCTCTTCTTTCGTCAGACTCTTCGTCTCTATTGTAGGAGCTTTCTCCCATCTCTTAGGGAGTCACTATTTTCTGTGTCTGTAAATTCCCGCGGCTGATCATTTGCTTGGGTGAAAAGACAAACGCTGGTTATTAGTCAAGAGTTAAATACATTTTACAACCTGTGCATAAATTTATAACTCTTTCACATGCATACACAGTAGGGTTCTCGTTTCCAAGTTTTATTCCTGGACAAGAGAGTTAAGTTAGGGGGTTACTCCTCGTAGGAGTGCTTCGAACGGAGCTTATGCGCAACTCGTTCATGAGCCCAATTAGGCCGAGTGTTGTAACCATGCTCTGATACCACTTTGTCACATACCCACTACCTTAATCAACTTTTTCATTGATTTCTGCTGAATCAGAACCCCCAAATTACCTATGGAGGCCTAGCGCAAGCTATCTCTTTCTCACATTTCTCCGTTCCCATGTGATCGCGGGTCATGATCACGGTTCAAATAAACACAGTGCCTCTTTGTATTTCATGCCTCGGTGCTACAGTGATGTCGAATCGTTCGACTTTGCAACCGCTGAAACCCCGATAGGGCTAGCGACCGGCCAATAGGGACAAATCCCTACAGGGCTGGAGAACAACCAATGAGAACAGGCCCCGTCGCATGGTTAAGTGGAATATAGGTGGCAGAGGGGAAATGCGACATGGTAGTCAACATGATAGGAGGGGGCCCCATTTCACACGCCACACTATTCCGGACCCCCCCCCCCCCCNCCATTAAAGGCATAATGGCAAGGAGGGTCCGGAATTCACCCTAGCACCATTGATCAAGGTGAATTAATCTCAACCGTTAGAGAGTTGCACGTCCGATTCCGGACGCCCCCCCCACCGCTAAAGGCAGAACAACCAGGGGGATCCAGAATGAAACCTCAGCCGTAGATCTGGGTGGGTGGACTCTGGCCGTCCAGATTTGCTCGTTACTTATCTTAAAGTGCATTCACGCCCCAGCTTAAAGCCGACATCTCTTCCTCACATCGGACGGTCGTTATAGACCCTAAGATTCCTCGAAGGAATCTCGTCTGTTCATCAGGACTTAGCCACGTGCTAACATCTCGACATTATGGGTTTGGATTTATCAAGGCAAGAGCCTAAGTTTTTTTCAACGGAACTCCCGAATCCTCGATTCCTGATTTCCCGAAATGGGTAATCTCTCGACATGTCGCCTCCTTAAATCAGACGGTTCACGACTGCTCCGGGGTTTCCACCATGGAAAGTCCCGATCCCTTGTCACCAGGAATCCCGATCTCGCAATTCTCGATTTCCCCGAAATGGGTAATCTTATGACACATGGCCTCCGTCGTTCGGACGGTTCAGATCTATCCTAGGGTTTTCACCATGGAAAATCACGAATTCTCATCACCAGGACTTCCGAGTTCGCGATTCCCGATTCCCCGAAATGGGTAATTTTACGACATGTGGCCTCCATTGTTTGGACGGTTCAGATCTATCCTGAGGATTTTGCCCCTATACATTGGCGTTTTAACCCTCGGGCAACTCCTGACAGATCCAACAACTATCGGGTTTTCCAGCCGAGATCTGACGGCTCAGATTGGTTCCTACCTGCGCATTCTTCCATGACTCCCTGGACGTAGAAAAATCAATGGTCCAGATACTCCCATGGACCTTGGAGATCTACGGTCCGATTTCTTTGCTGCCCATGAGGACACAGAGAAACCAAGTGGTAAGGCATTTAACACCCTACTTTCTCCTACCAATCTAACGGTCAGGTGTGACTGCAGATTTCCCGACGGAATCTCGTCCATCGATCAACACCTATCATGGATAAGGTACTTGACCTTCCAGCTTCTATCTTCGATCTGACGGTCGTGAGTGACCACAGAGCTCCCGACGAGAACTCGTCCATCGATTTGATACTTCATCTTTATGCTATCATCTCCGGTTTTCAAGAGGTTCGTTCATCCTCGTGCAGGGTTACTAAGGTCTTACGCCTTCACATCCTCTTTCACGGTTCTTGATGGGCTTTTCAAGGAGGGTATATCTACGGGGAGATTCACTTAGGGTACTATCTGAGGTATGTAAGGGTACCTTTCTCCCTCTAATCAGACACGCGATCTGAATTAGGTCGGTAAGCATATACATAGCGATTTATGAAGACATAAGCCATATGTAGTCTTTCCATTATAAACATGCATCTACCAGTATTGATCAAAACATCATACATACATTCTTACAATGAAATCATTCACAGTTTCACAGCTTATGAGCATAATTATCAGAATACATATATTTCAAGTTGCCAAAGGCAAAACACTAATCAGAAATAACACCAGGGGTTAAGCAACTGCTGAGAGGGGTGCTCGTTTCCACCCAACCATAGGCTCAACGACTCCCAGTGGATTTACCACTAGCTACCCGCGAGCTGAGACCAGGATGCTGTGAGACTGTGTCTCTGTCTGCCAGTGACCAGGAGTAAAGGTTACTCTCCTTCCTCTCTACTATCACTCACTCTGCATATTTCCAGAGTTCTCTTCCTCCCCTCGCGCCTGCCCCCAATCGCTTCTACCCCACACCTTATCCTCTTGCGAGGTTGCGTGTGGCTTGATTTCCCTCGCACTGGTCAATCATGATGGCTCTACGGATGGGCGGTTCACCTCGCCATCCCTCATTAATTCCTGAGGATCCATCTACCTGCCAGGCTGCGAGACATTTAATTCAGGGCCAGCGAGTCGCTTTTGGTTCTCCGGGCCAGTGAAGTCCAAATACGGTATTAATTCTCGGTGGAAGTTAACGCCACCTTTCCAGGTGCCTTCCACCACCATCGTGGTCTCTTTTCCTGCAAATCCCATCTCAGCAGTCCTGCAATATAAATTTATAATGTTATTCACATTTATTGACCTTTTCCATAAGGTCCATTCACATCACATATTCACATTCATGAGTTTGCCACGGTTCTGGCCAGTCCAGTTATTTTTACAAACTGGGGGAAATAGGGTGTTACAATCAGGAGTCAGAGCTTTTCTTTCGACAATGTTCATTGACATCTCTTGGAAAAAACTCCGACGCTGATCCATCTTGCCATACGATGCGGACGTGGAAATGATGATCTAGAAGTGTGACTAGGACACATGAAAACCTAAGATGACTTGGGATGAAACTAAACCGTACAAAATGCTTATGCGGCAAAGACACATGGCGTTTGAGATTGGCATCTTCATTTAAGAGTGTTATTCAGAATCGAGAATTTTCATTAGATAAGCGTTTTAACAAACAAGTCCTGCCCTGCTGATGTTGAAAAAGTATCAAGGATCGAAGATCGACGATAAGTTTAAACAAGTGTTCCGGGATTACCCCCTCGAAACTTGCCGATGCCGAAAATGCATCGGGGATCGGTGATCAACGATGTGTCAATGCTAAAATTTTCCATGATTTAAATCTTTGAGATTTCACCAACCCCAAACAGATGCATCGATAATCAACTATCAGAGGTTCATCATGGCCCATGTCAATGTTTAGCCCTCTCATGTTTCACCGACGCCGATGGGAAATCTTCCATTTTCCGAATCTTCTTTGTGAACAACCAACACAAATCTACTCCATTTTTTACCGATGCCGATGGTACATCAACAATCGACGATTATTGTTTCTATGTGGTCATTTTACTTGCTCTGATTTTTCCGATGCCGAACATATGTGCGTGGGTCAAAATTTTAGCTTCGGATCCTTAGTTAAAACATCAATTTATTTTTTAGATACAAAGGTTTCACTATGACAGGCCCAAATAAATCCAATCTTGATTGCACTCAACTGGCTTAATTCAGAAAGCAGGACAAAAGAAAACAAGTGGTACCCAAAAGAGAAAAATTTTCATAAAATCTTTTAGGGTGTGTTGAGCGCTCAACAAGTAGGAAGGATATTCTTAGAACTTTTCCCATGGTTCTTAAATATTGAGGATTTAAACCCCTTCTTATTGAATCCCAAATTACCTTTCTTCTCCAGTCCTCATGAGGTTCTGCCTTATTCTTGAATTTCTCATAGAAATACCTTGCCTTCGAGATAGTATCTTCTAAGGTCTTGGGTTCATCAAATTCAATTCTGTCCCGGAAGGACTGAGGCATTCCATTAATAAATTGTTGCATATTTTCCTTTTCATCCTTTATGTAGGGCACATATCTTATCAACTCGAGAAATTTGTTGCTATACTCATCTATTGTGAGTTGCCCTAACTTGAGTTCATAGAACTCCTTGGTCTTCCCATCAAAGTATTTTTCTGACATATACTTCTTCTTGAAGTATTTGTCAAATTGTTTCCATGAAAAGTCGCCCTCATGGATTCCTTTCACATTCCTAAGGTCCTCCTACCAAATGGAGTCTTTTCCGTTCAAGTTGAAAAAGGCTATTCGAGCCTTTAAGTTTTCAGAGTAGTCATGGACTCTGAAGTACTTCTTCAAGACAAGTAGCCAAACTTCTACTTCTTCCCCCTTTTTAATCTCTCCATCGAAAGTGGGTGGTTTGGATTTCCTAAACTCTTCAGGGTCACAACTCTTGGAATGTTTCCTCTTCTTTATTCTCCTCTGGGAATGTGAACTAGTCGCACTACTAGAAAATTCCTTGGAGTGGTCATTTTCCTCACTAGAGGATTCTTCCATTGAATGTCTCTTGGCTCCATGTTGGGCCTTCTTTGAGGTGCTCCTCCTTCTGTGGCCACTTTTAGGATCATGCTTTTGTATCTCAGGTGGACTTTGGTTTTTTTTAGTATGATGTCTATCCACATGACTGGCTACTAGTCCATGTTGCAGCTTCCTTTGTATATCTGATAGGCTTTATAGTAGGACTGCGTTAATTTCTGTTTGTTTTTCGTGTTATTTTATCAGCCTTTCATTGTCAGCCTTACAAATCTGTAATTCTGCCATGAGGATTTTGACAGTTTCAACCAAATCCGAAGGGGTTCCACCGCCCTCTTCTCATCAGATTATTCTTCCCTATTGTGGGAGATTTCCTCACTAGAGGATTCTTCATCCTTTAGTTTTCCTACTGTCCACTGACTGCTTGAGTGATGAAAAAATATTTTTTGTTAGTTAATTATCTACTAGTTTATGAACAACACATACAATTTCTAAGGTGAATTCAACTTGTTTATTTGGAACACTAGCAACACACAATTCATATTTTCAAAACATATAACAACAACAAAAAGTTTCATTCCTCTCTTCAACATTGGTTTAGATAAGTTTCATATGAATGGGGTAAGATAGGGTGTTACCCCTTAAAATTTCTCTAATAATATTTTTATGCGACTCGTTCATGAGCCAAAGCAGGTCAAGTGTTGTTACCCGCTCTGATACCACTTTGTAACACACCCAACCCCTTAGGTATCCTTTAGAGGGATGGGGCATAAGAATTTCAATTTTTCTAAATCATATTGAATCCTCTTCCTGGGATTTCCATCTTCTTTTGCTTGTCAAGTGCTTTCCAACAATTGTTACCGTGCTCAAAACCGAGCTCTGGATTGGAAGCTACACCCTTCCAAAGCTCTTTCGATGTCCTTGGTCAAGGGCCACGTGGCACCCATGTGGGTTCACCTAATTCGTACCATCCCAACTGGCACAGACTCGACCAAGGTTGTCACCCTTTAGTGATGATATGGACACTGGAGGGGTGGCTACAGGAGAGGTTTCCCAAAGTCCTGGAGTTCCCTAACGCTCCTGCATCTGTGGTGGAAATCCATCCACCATTAAATACAACAACCAAGATTCACCCTTGTTTAACGTACAAGATTAATGGATTTGAACGTTCGACGCTTCGGTGCTAAATGACCTTATCTCTACTCGCATATCCTCCAGAGTCTCGAAACCCTAGACTCCTGAAGGGTCCACACTTACACGCGGTGGCCCGAAACCCCAAAATCCTGCCACGTGGTTTCTCTCTTCGACCCTTTCGACTTATCCAATACACCACCCCAAACCTCCGGAGTTCTGAAACCCTGTAATCCCGAAGGGTCTACACTTACACACGGTGGCACGTTAAATGCAGAGGCATGGATAGGTAGGTCCAAGCCTTCGGATGATTAACCCCAACGTTCCAACATCCCACGTTTTTTCGAAGTCCCGAACTCCTAGTGCCTCGTATATTCCACCGTCTATTAGGTCAAGTGAGCATGTGCCAGGGGGATTGACACATGACAAAGGGTAGAGATGACAGATGTCCCCATCAATGGGTGACACATGTCATGTTCCAATTGGCGTATAAGGTCTATAAAAAGCACGAATCAAGGTGACACGTGGCATGCCGAACCTGGGTCCATGTCACCCTAAGTGACGTCAGCATGCCACGTCACTCTAGACAAACAACCTCCGAGAGCCTCTATCCTATCCTTCCTATGAAATTGCCCAGAGCTCTGAAGTTTGAACTTCCACTAACAACCTCCCAATACCCCTTTTATCCCACGATCAAGATAAGTTGACGTAGATCCATAGATCTACGACCTCTGTCACTTCACGAATTCGACATTCGAGGGTTTGGATGCTTAGTTCCCTTTTTACTCCCGGAGTGATTAGTGTCGGACTGACCACGGTCTAGATCCAATGGTCAAGAGAGATCCTAAAGCACCCTTGGGTCAAGGGTCCTCATCGCTTCACGAATTTGGCGTTCGGGAATTCCAAGTTTAACACTCCTTTTCTCCTGGAGTGGTCAACACGAGACTAACCATGACGTAGATCCAACGATTAGGGAAGATCCTGAACATCCTTAGATCTACGATTCTTCTTACCTTGCGACTGGGCAGTGGATCAGGGTTTAATTATGGGACAAATCCCATGGTTACAGTTAGGGGAAACTGTCAGATGTCGGTCAACCTCCTTTGTAACTGTACTAGCAGGTTACCTTTGGTTAGTTTGAATGTTGTAAACTCATAACATCCCAAAGCTCCAGACTCTCGAAGTTCCAATGCCAAGATGGATTAGTTATTTTCGGACCTAGCAAAGGGTTCCAAGGTACTTGTCCTATGGATTCCTTTACAAGTTCCGGGGCAACACGTTCGACTCTTAGTCGTGATTTTGTTAGGGCCATGGACATGAGCCCTCGGTCACACAGATGAGTGGTTTGAATGAGGTTCCCTCCCTCCACAAAGATCGAAATTATTAACCTAAGAAGGTAAATTTGAGGGGATGACAGGGCTGAAGTGCTTTAACGAATTCTACCCCAACTCTTACATTACAAAATCAATCCTTGGGAAAATTCTCTTAAGGATTTTCCAACTGACACAGAAACCGTAAACTTATTCCGAAATTAATTTGAAGACCCATGTCTAATAGTTGTCCTGTTGCTAAGAAGAGGCAAACATAAACCATTCAAAATGTAGGGGGTTGATAGAAAAAAAGAAGCATTTCTAATATTAATCATACAATGAATTTTTTTGTCATAGACACATACATCTAACTACTCATTTCAATTCTAATACATAGGGTATAAGAGTACTTATCAAGAAACCATATAGTGAAGCAACTGCTGAGAGGGGTGCCCTTTTCCACCCAACTGTAGGCACAACAACTCCTGGATGGATTTACCATTGGCCACCCCCTAGCTAGATCAGGATGCTCTGAGAGAGACTCTTGCTTAATGTTCAACAACAACCAGGGACATATATTGCTCTCTTGTCACAAGATTTTAACAGGTCATTTCTCGCCCTACCAAGCAAGGGAATCTGCAATGAGTGCTTCCTCAGTCACTCATCTTCTTGCAACCCCATTTGTCATCTTGGACTGAAGACGCTGCCCAACAAATTCCTGTACACAGAACAAGCTCATTTTTTTTCAGTTATTCTTTCGAACCATAGAGCTGTACATCCTCTCTCTTTCAGAAAATGGTCACCCAACTCATCTTCTTCGTATCATCTCTCTTTGATTACATAATTCCCTTCTTTTCTTGCCTTCCTTTACAATATTGCATGGGTTTGAATCCCCATTTTGTGGTCAGGTCAGGAAGTTTTTCAGTTGGGTGCTCTGCCCATCTCCTCATTGACTCTTGAGGAGGACTTCCCAACTACTAGCCTGACTGGTAATTTATTTTTCTAGGTCAAAGGACTATTCTAGATTTGATTAATTTAACTCCAGTAAAGTACTAGTCTGGTGGTGGTCATATCAACCATTGCTGGTTCCCCTCACCATCTGTCTCATGCATCACGATCTACCTTGGTAAACGCCTTCAACATTTATGCAACACTTTTCATTTTATTTAGTAATAGAAATACATACATTACCTTCTATAAAAAAGGTTCATCAATTCCAACATCCACAGATATTCAGTCTGCCCATAGTCCTTTGGTAGGTTATAGTTATATTTACAAGCTGGGGGAAACATGGGTATTACAATGTTGTACTGACCAATTTGGAGACACACATTTTTACAACGCCCCCCACATTTCATGGAACTTCCATTCGCAATCATGATTTAAAAGTTGTTGACTACATGGATATAGTAATTAGTTTCTTGGGAAATGCAACGATGAATAAAATTATGGGTGATGCCATTGTCAATGAGGATGATGACCTTCCGATGCTTAATGTAACCAATTATCTTGAGGGTTTGGGGAGCAGAGAAGCTAGTGAGAGAATTCAGTGAAATGAATGGTTTAACTTTTGGGGGGTCCAAGGGCGGAGTAATATCAGTTGACTTTGGAAACTCGACCATAGGGGGGGCATCAACCTCTTCTTCAGAAAAATCCTTAGAGATGACCATAAACATATTTTGTTCCTTACACTTTTGTGCTAAAAAATACATGTCATCACAATTATAACAAAGGCTCTTGAGTTGGCGTTCATCCATTTCTTCCTTGGTCAATTTCTGGATCTTCAGTGGAGTGGAAGGAGGGGTGGGAGTTGCAAGTTTAGGGTGGGGAAGAAAGGATGGTTTTGTAGTTTGAGAAGATATGACCTGGTGTGCTTCCTTAGCTCTTTTAGTATCTTCCACCCAACTCTAAGGGTGAGCCATGAGGACATGGGAACAAATATCATCCTTGAGGCCACTGATAAAGCATTTCTGGAAAAAAACATTAGACATTCCCTCTGTGCGAAAAGCCAAGCACTCAAAATCAACTATAAATTATTCCAGTGTGCTAGATTGTTTCAACTTGGTCAAACGACCTAAATGGTGGGTGTTAGTGTCAAAACATTCATAAATTTCTATAACAAATTGTGTCCAAGCCACATACCCTTGACAAGCATTTTTTCTCCATTGTCACCATTGCCAATGTTCTAGATCTAGATGGAGAACACGATGCCGAAGTTTGGCCAACTCATCAATAATGTTGTACAAAGAGAAATAGTGTTCCATTTGAGTGACCCAACATGTGGGATCCGAGCCATCAAATTTTTTCACCTCCAGGCGAGGGCGATGTAGGTCCCGCTGAAAGTGGTTGGAAGGAAAAGATGTGGACTGGGAGGATTCAAGATCTTCAGGGTTATAAGGTGTGGTATAAGAGAAGGGATATCGGGTGGGATTAAACAAGGTCATCAAATTGTTCACTATGTCCTAGGATTGATGACACATGGCAGTCAAGTGAGTGATGGATGTGGCATGTGATTCGAGGAGAGCAAGTGAGGAGTTGAGGTTAGCAATACTGGAAGTAAGGGAAGACATATCAATTCGAGTTTTCTCATTATATTTGTCGAAGGAAATGATACATTGTTCCCAATATTGGTTGTGGGTGTGGGCCATGGGGGGAAGTGGGACCACACAGAAAGGGGTTACTGGTGAATGGTACCACTATGATCAGTGCAAAGAGAGGAAGTCAATGGGATAGGTTTCAAATAGGGGTGTCTGGAAGGGGTCGGGTCCCCTGGAAAAAAATGTTGAAAAATGATACGTATGACTGTGATTAGGGAAAAGAGAAGAATCAATGGGATAGGTATAAAATAATGGTGTAGGTAGGATCCATACCTTTTTTTTCTACTCTTGCAGAGTTATACTTCAATCTGAATAATACTACAGTGGCGAAATGGCCAAGTTCTTAACATGAAGAAATGTGTAGGAATTTCACAACCTGAATGCATGAAGCAAGGTTGCACGACAATAGATATTGTCTGTTCCTTTTCGGCTCTGTTTCTATCCCAAGGTTTAGGGTGTTTAGGGTTTCTACAAACAAGGGTTTGCCTTGTGTTATAAATCTCTGATATATGTGCAAGGTTGAACAATAGTACTCGACTTAATATCTCAGGGCACCAACTAAGCAGGATAGACCGTATCCTTAGCTGTAATACCTGGTTACCCAGGTACTGAAGAGTATCTTCACGAGTGTTGTTCTCGGTGGCACTATAACTTTCATGTGACCAATCAGTTCATCTATGGAGGGCTTCATGATATCTAGATCGATCTGTATACATGTGCTGTCTGATGCACTACAACTCGAAGGGGTACCAACATGGGCTACAAGGGTGGACAACAATGTGCACTTAAGTACCACTTGTAGTTCTTGCGTGTATGCTTCGCCAAACATGGATTTATGCGCTAAACGACATATCTCTGTAGCTTTAAGAAGTTGGAATATGTCTCTACCTTGAAAAAAATAACCCACAAATTTCTACCAAGGAAAGTGATCTGATACCACTTGTAAGGTATCAGATCTATTATAATATTAGAAAAAAAAATACTGTAGAGAATAGCAAAGAAACAACACAATATATGAAACCACAACACCAAAATAATACCTTTATTGATAGGAGCCCCCAGGGGGTAGCTCAATTGGCAAGTGTTGTGATATGAAGTGTTATGTTCGATGAGGTTCAGAGTTCAAATCCCCACGATTTACCCATTCCTGTGGAAGGGGCATATGTATGGAACCTATAGGTTATAGTGGTAGCGATCGAAATTGCCACTGTGTCATGTGAGTACGAGACTGACCTAGTTGTCGATTTCGCCAGTCATAAAAAAATAAAAAAAATAAAACTTTATTTATAGGAAACAATGTTCACTTGTCCCTTCGAGGGGGAAACCTCCAACATAGTAACACTCTCTTACAATAATTCTCAAGACAAAAAACTTCTCATTCCCTCGATTCCTATTTATACTTAATCTATCTACGAAAAGAACAATCTAGAGGAAGATCTTCTAGAAGCAGAAGCTTCAATTAGGACTTCTTACAATTGACTTATTCTTCCTTATTACTAGGCCTTAGTAATATTGACCTTTATTAAATGGAAAATATATTATTCTTCCTACATGAGGGGTAAGGGAGGTTAGGTCCCTAACATAAGATCACAAAGACAGGGAAAACAATCAGGTCAACGAATAGGTCCTTATGCCAGACCATGATGCATGATACTGATTGCGACAAATAATGGACAGGCAGTGGGTGACGACACGAGAAGGTCCTACAACCAAGAATCTCAATGGGCATTTGGCATGGTTTTTCAGGGAGAGGGAAGGCCGAAAAAAGAACCCGGTAGAGATCAATCTGAAGAGGCTAGGGGAAATGCCAACTGGAAAGGTGGATCAGATAGCCTTGGGAGCTTCAGATCTCAAGGGAACTGTAAGCTAAGGTAACTCGCTTCCTGATAAGGGATAACTTGGTAAGGATCAAATTTATGGATAAGGATCAATGCTCCAGCCTCATCATCGCAATGGTGATAAAAAGACAAATCTGGATGAGGCTTGGGCAAGACAAGGTTTAGTCCATAATGCTTATTGTTGGATTCAAATTATAGATAAGATCCAGATAGAAAGAGGTTTATCTAGGAGGAAGAATATCGAGCGATCCCCCCCACATGCATCTAAAGGTTGGAGAAATCGTTTGAAGAAAGTGATCCTGCAAACCTGCTCCCGCAACCATAAAGAAGATGATATCATTCATGTGATTAAAAGGAGACTTTCCAATATACCATAAACATTATATTCTCTACCTTCAAGCAAACTTATAAAAGGTAATCATGGGTGGCTGTAGAGATGTTTCGTAAAAAATGCACGTGCCAAGTCTCAAACTCAAAAGAAGGATTAGTAATTTTGTGAGTCAAGCTAAGAGTTCAAAACTTAAGAGAGCGTGATCATATAAGAGATTATAAAGATGAAAACATTAAGTATAACATGCAAGCAAGAGGATGCAAACTTTGAATTAGCCATTCAGAAAAATCATTAGCAACAAACTCATTCAAGACAATCATCAATAGAAGATTAAACTCTGAAAATACATAAGATCATCAAGCACTTCAGAATCTGCAAAAGGTCCGAAGATAACGTGTCAATGCCATCATACAAATGTCAATGAAACATCCTTGGTAAAAAAACATCATGAATACATTTGGAATCATAAGATCAAAAGGGATAATCAACCTCCATAAAAGTCAATCATCAATCAAGGTCAGACCCCCACCTTCCTCAAGGTAGACAAAGAATTGACATTGGGCTCAAGTAGTTGAGGTTTAGGCATTAGGGATGAAATTTTAGTAGGGGGGCCTTTCCTTTTTCTTGTAAAATAAAATGTAAAGGGGAGTTGTTGTGGCCTCAACAAATGGCGACACACTAGAAGAACTAGTTATCTCTTTCAATAGAATTCAAGGGCCTTTACTTTGGATTTGAATTTTAAAAATAATCTCAACAAGATGTAGACAATTTTCCAATAATCATGGGTACCACAATGATGCCAAATTTCTAAAATATGTAACCCAAAATTTCTAGTACTTGTAATCTAACACACCCTTTTGAAAGAGCCAATTAGTGAGGTAAATTATTTTACTTGCGACATACTTCAGATTGGTTTTCACTTTTTATAATAAGCAAACATCTACATAAGTTTGTTCCTCATCTCTCTTTTTCTAGCATTGCTCCGCTTCCAACGAGTGTCCATATCCCGGATGAAGTTTCCTCCGTACCATACAAGCATAACCCCACTACTAGCAGGCATCCATAGCCTCGATGAGTTTACTTGTACTTCCCACACATTAATTAATGTTTTCAACTTCCTTTTTATTTCAAAATATGCTCACCCTTTTAGATTTATATATAGATATGCATATGCACATAAGGTGTGAAGGAAGCATAGTGATATAAGAGTTGCTTTGATTTTTTGAGTAGATGTTATGTATTTTAGTTTAACCCACGGGTCTCCCCAAAAACCATCATAGTGTTTGTCATCTTATTAATATCAAGTGAATGGAGCTCAAAGAAAATGATAGATAGACACTTTCCTATACTTATGGATTATCATGGCACAATCAATAGGCACATGTGTTTCACCACAACTATCAGTCCATACCCACAACTAAGAACTTCATGAATGTTCATTCAGACAGAGCAACCCATGCATCTTATGACTTGTAAAAAATTTCTTTAGTATATGACTAGAATTGGACCAACCCCTCACTCAAACTTAAAGAGTAATCCTTTATATAGATTAAGAAGTAAAATCATTTGAAGGAATATAAACATTCAAATTAAAGGAGGGAATCAATCTGTATAAGCAAAAAAAAAACTAAAACTGAAGCCAATTTGTGAAAAAGAAAGCTAAACCAAAAGAAGCCTAAAGCTAGCATGTGAGTCGTCAAGAAGAATGAAAACTGGCTGAAAAACAAGAATGGAACCCAACAACAAGTAATAAATATGGTGCAACAATAGAGGATGAATGATATGCACAAATATATCATTATCCTGGCTCCAAGAATTTGAGATAAGAGAAAAAGTTTTATTAAACAAAATTTTCACATTAAGCTAAGACCCATGAAAACATATTTTCAGGACAAAAAATCAACGATACTATGATGAGAAATGATCAAGAAAATCGATATTTAACCAAGCTTCCGCTCCAACAGATTTGAGATTTTATAGTGACAAAAATTTCGGATTGTTAAAATGCCCAAAAGAATTGGATAAAACTAAGAATTGACCTATGGCAGTATAAAAATATGAACCCATTGCTATGGTCCAAAAATTGAGCAAAGAAGAAAGTAAAATTATGTACAAACTAAAATAAAGAAAATGACTGCACTAAACTAAGAGAAAAATCAAAATCACACTTTGTTTGTCATTACTAGAAGAATTAATCATGAAAGATAGGCCAACAACATAATATATATCATAAGAATTATTAGTGTAAGCATTCTCAGTGAAGCCTTGGAAAGTAAATCAAGGGTAATAACTAGGCCAGAAAGGTTGACCATTCAATCCAAATATAAATATTCCTAGGGTAAAGATCTGAAATGAAGAACAAACAAGATTGCGTGAATTGATAATCTAGTGAAAAAATTTGAAACACAATCCTCCGATCTAATTGTCACATGCAATTTTCTTTTCATTTAGTGCAACAAAACAATCTTCTCGTAATCTAGCAAAATGGGTTAATGGGGATGCTCAATCAAAATAAATTTCCAAAAATTCAATTACGTGAAACATTCCACAAACCCATAGGGTCTCGATATTTCTTGAAATGAGCAATTCCTTTGCATATTTGAAAATAATGATTTTTTTAACATCATAAATTACATTTCATATTTCTCACCAAAGCACCAATTTATCTTTGCCATAAAAGATGTTATTAATACCAAAGATTTAGATGATTCAATCTGATGAGGCAAGGAGGGGATATCACAGTTATGGAGGTCATCAATAATATTCATAAAAATGACTCCAAATATCAACTAGATCAAAAACCAATATGTGAATACATGAATGAAACTATATTTCTGATTAGCTGTTGAATTGGTGACAATGTTGGTTTATTAAAAATTGTTGCAAAGGAATATGAGCAACCAAATTAGATTAACACTTCCCTAAGTTTCTTTCATTGAAGAGAAAAATCCTAAGTTGTTGGTTGCACAAACCATTTCCCAGTCTGCATAACAAAATAATGTTATGATCAACTATTAGATAGTTTGGAAAAAACTCTTGCTCTAGATGACTGAGTTATTGAAATGAAATTAGACTACAAGAAAAATAAATACCAAAGCTAAACTAATCATAAGCAAAGCATGCTAAGTTAATGTAAGAATTAAACTATATTGGTTGTCATAAAACTTATGCAAAGGCCAATGTAGTCATTAAGTATTCATCTTATGTCCATTCAGTCCAATATCACAACCTTCTTCCTGAGATACAAAACTATGGGCTTTGGGAGTTGTTGTTGATTTTTGTGAGATTTGGATTCCTGGACACACCATCTTGTTCTTGAAATCATAGATAGCAATTAGACTTATAAGAATTGAATTCCCTTTATCTTCTAAAGATACATGTCTATCAACCAATCTTTTTCATGCTTACAAGGTGAATACAAATCTGATTAAAAAATTACTGGCATTGCACCCCAAGGTACGTGTTTCCTCTAATTATTAACAATAACGATGAGACATTCGTACGATAATCTTCAATCTTGTGAGAGGCAAGAGGAAATCATTGTGTGAATGATAAAAATTAAGACACTCTAGTAAGGTGCAAATAATACGAGGTCACATCCTAGATGGATTGACTCCCCCATCGTAAATGAGAGATATCATTAGAAATCAAAATTGAATGCGGTTAGTAAGATCTGATTTATAAAAGGTGATAAATTAATGTTGTGATGGGAAAATCCATGAAATTCATATCCTTAAGTTCCCAAGAGTGTTCCAAGCAGAGAAACCATAAATTACACTTTCTCAAGCTTACACATTTCATAGAATAAGAGGAAAATGAAATGAAAAATAAGAGTGTGTAGCTTGTCTCTCTGCTACATAGGTTTTCTGTTAAAACAATGAGACATATAATTTGGAAAACACAATCTACAAGCTCATGAGTAAGAGGGATCAAATAGAAGATAATCCAAACTAACCCAAACAATGCTTATCTTTCCAAGTTACGACTAATTTGAGTTTTGGTTCAAGGAATGCTAAAGAGTGTGGGGCCCAATAGATTTATGAGTTACATCCCACAAGAAATTCACATATTAGAACTTATTATCGCGGTTGAGGTCAAAATAGATATTGAGAACTAAAAATTAAAAGCCTTAGAAGTTGCATGGATATTTATTACCAAGGTATTTACAACTCTCAAGCATTTGAGTGGCTTCAACATTTAGATAAGTGTGTAGTACTCATCCATGATCAAAATAAGATTACTCAAGAATGTAACCAAAATGAGTGACTTCAAATCAACAAATCCAAAGGATAGAAATATGCTCTCCAAGAAAATATTAGGTCTTAAATCGTCATGATTGATAGGACTAAGATTAAATTTTCGATCAACCATTGGATTACTAAATGAAATGACTGATCCCAAGAAAATTTTCTGAGAGAGATTCTAACAAGAATATTGATATAAGAGTGTTTTCCACAATGTCAGAACATGTTTCTGGACAATGTGAAAGGATATCTCTTACTGTTGTGTACGAGATGAAACTTGGATCAAGAAAGATGTAAGATAAAAGATAAACTTCTCCTTGAAAAAATAACTGAACATAGCATAAGATATATGCAACCAAATTCCAAAATCAAAACTAAAGGTACTGAAATAAACTAACTTAAAAGAAATAAAAATCAACTAAGTTCAATATGCTAAGAAAAGTTTATACAGAAAATTATATCCACTGAAAGTAATCAAAGAAAATAGTCAATGGGAAAGAAACCATTTGAATAACTCTAAGACCATGATAAAATAATCATCCAAAGACATCACAAGGATCTGGAGTGGTTTGGATTTCAGATGGGTAGAAAACTGATATTCAAACTTCCACTCACTGTGTATGGGACACCAAGATCATAATTTAAAAGAATCTCAATCAAGCAAAATTTTCCAATCAAAATCACATGGATATGAATATGGGACAAATATGAGTGCCCATTTTCACTACAAGAGGGACTGAATAATATCCTTTATAAAATACTCCACTTGTGAGATGACCCAATGCTTGAAAAATGATATGCATAAAATCAGTGATTTGAAATTACCCCAAAACAATTTTTTTTGAAAATGAAATGAAAAAAAATTAAAAAAATTCCCAAATCAAAATCCATTCAAGGAAGAAAAATTTGCATGCAAGCCTTTTTTTTCTTTCCACCTACGTTGCGAATTTCATGCATTGTTCATCCAACAGTAAATAAAAAGGAAAACAAAAAACTAATTTAAAACTAGAAAGCAAAGCTAACTTATGTAAATGAAATATACTAACCTATTCTATCCTACTCCTATTCTATGCTACAATGGCCAAAAAAAAATGGGTTATGTAAAGTAATAATGCTAATGTGGCCATCCACATAATCCCAAACCTGCAAACACATGTTGATGACAATAAATTAGTAGTAGAACTTGGAATAAAGATAGACTAAAAGCAGGAAAAATTAAATCAATAAAATCTCTATTCACCATATTAAATATGTGACAGTGACAATTGATGGGAATAATAGTTGAATAAGATTCCTCCAACCATGTTTCAATACTATCATAAATTATACCATGACTAACATAGAATTGTTTGAGGGAGTTCATGGGAAAATAAAACACTGAATGAGAACTGTGCATAAAATATTTGGAAGTGTACTTGGTGAGAGAACATTTGTGTTGATATACATGTTAACTCTAGAAGATAAGACAAGAGAACGAGGGCTTGACATAAACATCGATGTAGACTGAAGTTCCTCATCATCTTGGTAAGCCTTCTGTTAGTACTAGAAGTTTCCCCTAGACTGCTATAGGGTCAAGCCTAGCACATCTTTAATTATTGCAATGGTTTTATGAATAAATGTGTATTGGATTAGAAAAAGGTTGGAGGTTTCAGCAATAGATGAGGAAGGAGAACATCAATCGCTGATTGTAAACAAGTGTTGATTCCACTTACTTAGTCAATGGTAGTCAATTTAATAAAGCAGATAAAACCATAAGATGAAAGAAATATGAAAATGTCCAATCTGTTCACTCACATAGGAAGATTCATGATCCTAAATGCCATTCAGAAACAAAGAATAAGGTACTTAAAAACAAGTCCTGGAATGGGAAAGAAAACAGTGAAATCTTCACTGCCTTATCGACATAAGAAGATGATTTCAATGCATTGCAAAGATAACATGTTTTACAAGTAAGAAAAGGAAGAAAGAGATTAGAGGAGAAAGTTTTCTCATCAAAATAGCTGTAGCATTGAGTGTAAAATGAAAGAAGTCCCTGCTTTACAATGATCAAATAGCCATCACAGTCCAACATTCCCCGGTCTCTATCATACCCTCTCACCCCCCNCCTCCTTCCTATCCTCTGATCATTTGCTTTATATCCTTTACATAAAAACTAATATCCTATGAAGAAGGATAAAAAACTAATAATAGCATATGATCAAATCAGATTACAAAATAATAGGATCAAATCCAATAAAAAAGAGTTAAATCTTACCCAAAATCTATAGTCTTTGACAACTTCTCTGTATGCTAGAGGTTGTATACATATGGCAAAGGCTTCTTTGACAACTAGAACTCATACCTCGTTTTCCCAACAACTGGAACACCTATCAAATGTTGGGCTGCTGAAATCAAGATGTATCATTGACCAAATCTTCATGTACAGGAAAATCCATTAAGGAAACCTGATTTGCGCTATAGACCAGCTGTAGGTGATTGTGTATGAGAAAATTTAGTTGGTGAGTAGCGTCAATGAATAATCTAAGTGCTGGGCATCGAAACCTTTTGTCCTTGACCAGAAACAGAATTCAAGTCGAATTTGTCTTCTTCCTTGTTGACAAATCCATTTGCATAAATGATATATACAAGATCTTATCATCATCTAATTGCTGGAGAATATATGCTACCCATGTCTTCATATGCATGCTCTAAGTTAATGAATTGTGGATCATGTTCTGAGTTTTATGAATGTTGCAATGGATTCTCTATCCAAAGGAAAGGACTACCAAAACTTTGGCTAGGTGCATTTGTATCTCAAAAGAATTTATTCTGAAAATGCTGCAATTGATCAATCAAAACTCTGTTCCTTCCCCTGTAAGTCTAAACCCTTACAAGTGAATTTCTTTTGCTCTTGTTCATCGCCAGAGTGACTTGCATAATTTCTTGGGTACTTTCATATCTGTAATAGGTTCTTCTGCCTTTCGGGCCTAAACTTGCTGATCTCTTTTCCCTGGGCTTTGAGCTCTTGGATTTGTTATCTCGAAAAGACGTTTGACCTCTTTGTTTCTCCTCAGATGTGCAAATGCTTTATCAGTTGTGAGAACTCCAGATGATTCTACAACATACTCGGCTCTAAAGTCGTCCCAAGGAATCTCTACAGGATCCCTTTTAGAATTGACTGTGATTCTGTGGCCATGAATGGCTAATCAATTGAAAAGTTGAAACCCTTCACCTTGGGCATGCACAAAAACAAGCTATTGCACAGGAGCGATTGCTTAACACTGAATCTAATTTCTGGGAGCATCACAGTAGCTTGCTACTAGCATCTTATCTTTGTCAACAAAATGATAATAATCATTTGCTTGCCCCTTGAAAGAGTTTTCCAAGAGGTCCTGTAACCTTGAATCATCAATCGCAACCGTGGCTCAATCTCTGCTGAACATTGGGTCCTATTCATATTAATCCTTTGGACACTTGCCAAGATAGATAACTGATAATTCTGCTTTAATAATGTTTTAGTATATGGGAACGTATTCCACATATATCGGGCTGTTTGCATTTTGTTGATTGCTATCAATACCCGGTACACGATGGGTTATGACAGGCATAAGCATCAACGCCTTAGACATTGCAACTTGACACATCTAAAACTGAAACCGACTGAGCTTCTCTTTAAAGCACTTGTGCAACATACTTTAATCTCAACAAACCCTACAACTTGATGTAAATCCTCCTTGCTCATGGTTCCTCGTGGCCTGATTTGCATGCAATCTGATGTCTTTTAACCTGTCAAAAACTCCAAAATGTAGCCATACTTACCAAATGTGTTGCGCTCACATTCTCTGCCTGGAAAATCGGGCATCTGGATTTCGGTGCTTGTGTGTCGACTTGTAACTACCTTGACATGTGGACTGGAATTTGGGTTTGGCTTTAAATACTCGTGGCTTGGATTGAACCTACGCCTATGGCTTGATTTTAGTTTTGACTTATGGACTTTGTCTCATGTGCTAATTTTGATATGTAGTGTGATGGCAGGTTGCATGTAACTAGATCTTGCAGCGTTGGAGTTGGAGTTTGTCCTTCGGGCACACAATTTGATAAAATACAACAACTTTGAATAAGGCCGAGAGCTAATTAAAAAGACCCAAAGTTGGTGAAAATAAGCCTTAAACCGAAATTGGATTAATAAAACCAATCACATTTCGATCAATAATCCATTGTCACTGATTTGTTAGGATAACACGAACATTGCCACAATAAAACATAAGCCATCTAGATATGGCTCGAAGAAGTTAAGGAATTTTTGGGAAGTGAGATGATGTTTTATGATGGCGCTGTAGGAATATCACTATTCCAGTAGCGTGCCTGTCGTAACCAAAAGTCCAAAAATTAATACTGTAAACTGAGTACTAACATTGGCTCCTTCTGGGGATGATGTTCTCCCTGTGGGACATCAATAACTTGCAGACCAACGTGCCTTATCATTTCTTCTCATCTGTGCAATCCTGACCCTGCAAATCTTCCGCTTTGCAGACATCCACAACTTGTGTGTTGTGCCTAGTCCATTGGGTTATGGGGTCAACTAATATCATTCAAATTTGCCCAAACTTCTACAACTTTGCTCCTCCTTTGAAGCCAAACTTCCCCTGCCAATAGTGCCTTATATGCATTGGGCATGGAGTCTTTATTTCAAAACTGAAACCAAATACTAGATGAAAACCTCACGTATTGTGCAAACTAGAAATGATCGGCCATGAGCTTATTCATATATGCTACCCTACTCTAACTGCCAAGAATAAATGTTTCAGGTATATATAAATTTCCAGAAAAATAATTCAAGCAACAAATTGCTTGACTTGTCTTCATATACATAGCGAAAGACATGAAAAGAGAACAAAATATACAACAAGGAAACCACAACCAGCTCATGTTTGTTGCTGCAAACCATCATGCCAAACTTTGTAATATATGACATTACTGAAAATAGTGACTCCATCCATATAGCAACTAGATCATAAAATTCATGTATGATCTTACCTGGTTTTTTAAAATCAAGAGGCTGCTTTTCCTCATAGTTGATCTCATTAGATTGTTGATCATGAATGTCATTTCCAAGTTCTATAAACCCATATGTTGATTGTTCAACAACTGACCCAGAAGCAAGCATCAATTGTTGTTGGAACATTTCTCTATCAGTTTCGTGATGCTCATGAGGCTCCTGATTAGATCCAGGACTGATGCCATATGCTATCTTCTCTTTATCATCTGAGATCTCAAAAGACATGGCCTAATTTTTATGCAAATTAGAAAAAATAGATACATTTGATATGATGTAAAACGTATCTACAAACTTCCTGTCAAAATTACGGTAATCTAACACCTTTAATCTTTCAGAAAAGTATCCTCTACAACCATAGAATTTTCAGCACAATCATACTTTTCATGTCCATTAATTTGACGAAACAAACTATATTCATGACAACATTATGTAAAAAGGACGTCAGCTAAAAATTCATCTTTACAAAACAACTTGAAAGTATCATGAAAACCTTTCAAAGATTTGATACTGGCGGCTGGAAGAGATCTACACCAGTCAAGGGCTGCTCCCTTCAAAGAGCATCTAAAAAGCTTGATCTGAACATCCTTGTGCACAATTTGACATTCACGAATAAACTCATGGAAATATAGTAGATGTTTAGCTGGTACCTCCCAATATTCTCCTTTAAATGTAGGAAGAGAACCTTCCCATTCACCTCTGCTAAGCATTGGGTTTGGAAAACCAACTACATTCGAAAAGTCACAAAAGGCCAACCTTTGAGCCAAAATGACTTCCATATTTGAAATCCCAGTGGATTCACCTATTAATATTTAGACAGTGGAGTCACCATGGTGAAAGATCTGCAGTCATGTATCTTCCCCCTTCCTGTTCACCATAAAGAAGCGGATCTGATCATTGTCGTTCTCCCAGGGAAGATATCTTCGTTGCTTCATCCCCGATAACGACGCCAAAAGATGTTAGTGCTAGAAGTTGCCCCTAGACTGCTATAGGGTCAAGCCTAACACATCTTCAATTATTGCAATGGTTTTATGAATAAATGTGTATTGGATTAGAAAAAGGTTGGAGGTTTCAACAATAGATGAGGAAGGAGAACATCAATCGCTGATTGTAAACAAGTGCTGATTCCACTTACTTAGTCAATGGTAGTCAATTTAATAAAGCAGATAAAACCATAAGATGAAAGAAATATGAAAATGTCCAATCTGTTCACTCACATAGGAAGATTCCTGATCCTAAATGTCATTCAGAAACAAAGAATAAGGTACTTAAAAACAAGTCTTGGAATGGGAAAGAAAACAGTGAAATCTTCACTGCCTTATCAACATAACAAGATAATTTCAATGCATTGAAAAGATAACATGTTTTAAAAGTAAGAAAAGGAAGAAAGAGATTAGAGGAGAAAGTCTACTCATCAAAAGGGATGTAACATTGAGTGTAAAATGAAAGAAGTCCCTTCTTTACAATCATCGAAGAGCCATCACAGTCCAACATTCCTTGGTCTCTATTATACCCTCTTGGCCCCCCCTTTCCTATCCTCTGATCATTTTCTTTATATCCTTTACATAAAAACTGAGATCCTATGAAGAAGGATAAAAAAACTAATAATATAATATGATCAAATCAGATTACAAAATAATAGGATCAAATCCAATAAAAAAGAGTTAAATCTTATCCAAAATATATAGTCTTTGACAGCTTTTCTGTATGCTAGAGGTTGTATACATATGGCAAAGGCTTCTTTGATAGCTGGAACTCATACCTCATTTTCCCAACAACTAGAGCACCTATCAAATGTTGGAATGCTGAAATCAAGATGTATCATTGACCAGATCTTCATGTACAGGAAAATCCACTAAGGAAACCTAATTTGCGCTACAAACTAGCTGTAGGTGATTGTGTATGAGAAAATTCAGTTGGTGAGTAGCTTCAATGAATAATCTAAGTGCTGGGCATCGACACCTTTCGTCCTTTACCAGAAACATAATTCAAGTCGAATTTGTCTTCTTCCTTGTTGACAAATCCATTTGCATAAATGATATATACAAGATCTTATCATCATCTAATTGCTGGAGAATATCTGCTACCCATGTCTTCATATGCATGCTTTAAGTTAATGAATTGTGGATCATGTTTTGAGTTTTATGAATGCTGCAATGGATCCTCTATCCAAAGGAAAGGACTACCAAAACTTTGGCTAGGTGCATTTGTATCTCAAAAGAAGTTTTTCTGACAATGCTGCAATTGATCAATCAAAACTCTGTTCCTTCCCTTGTAACTCTAAACCCTTACAAGTGAATTTCTTTTGCTCCTGTTCATCACCAGAGTGACTTGCATAATTTCTTGGGTACTTTCATATATGTAACAGGTTCTTCTGCCTTTCGGTCCTAAACTTGCTGATCTCTTTTCCCTAGGCTTTGAGCTCTTCGATCTGTTATCTCAAGAAGATGAATGACCTCTTTGTTTCTCCTCAGATTTGCAAATGCTTTATCAGTTGTGAGAACTCCAGATGATTCTACAACATACTTGGCTCTAAAGTCGTCCCAAGGAATCTCCACAGGATCCCTTTTAGAATTGACTGTGATTCTATGGCCATGAATGGCTAAGAAATTGAAAAGTTGAAACCCTCCACCTTGGGCATGCACAAAAACAAGCTATTGCACAAGAGAGATTGCTTAGCACCAAATCTGATTTCTGGGAGAATTACACGATTTGGCACAATAGCTTGCTACTAGCATCTTATCTTTGTCAACACAATGATAATAATCATTTGCTCGCCCCTTGAAAGAGTTTTCCAAGAGGTCCTGTAACCCTGAATCATCAATCACAACCATGGCTCAATCTCTGCTGAACATTGGGTCGTATTCATATTAATCCTTTGGACACTTGCCGAGATAGATAACTGACAGTGCTACTTTAATAATTTTTTAGTATATGGGAATGTATTCCACATATATCGGGCTGTTTATGTTTTTTTGATTGCTATCAATACATAGTACACGATGGGTTATGATAGACAAAAGCATTGATGCCTTAGACATTGCAACTTGACACCTCTAAAACTGAAATCGACTGAGCTTCTCTTTAAATCACCTGCGCAACATACTTTAATCTCGACAAACCCTACAGCTTGATTTAAATCCTCCTTGCTCATGGTTCCTCGTGGCCTGATTTGCATGCAATCTGATGTCTTTTAACCTGTCAAAAACTCCAAAACATAGCCATACTTGCCAAATGTGTTGCACTTTCATTCTCTGCCCGCAAAATAGGGCATTTGGATTTCGGTGCTTGTGTATCGACTTGTAACTGCCTTGACATGTGGATTGGAATTTGGCTTTGGCTTTAAATACTCATGGCTTGGCTTGAGCCTGTGCCTATGGCTTGATTTTAGTTTTGACTTATGGACTTTGTCTTATGTGCTAATTTTGATATGCAGTGTGATGGCAGGTTGCATGTAACTGTAGCTTGCAGCGTTGGAGCTGGAGTTTGTCCTTCGGGCCCACAATTAGATAAAATACAACAACTTTGCATAAGTCCGAGAGCTAATTAAAAAGACCCAAAGTTGGTGAAAAGAAGCCTTAAACCGAAATTGGCTTAATAAAACCAACCACATTTCAATCAATAATCCATTGTCACTGATTTGTTAGGCTAACACGAACATTGCCACAATAAAACATAAGCCATCTAGATATGGCCCAAAGAATTTAAGGAATTTTCGGTAAGTGAGATGATGTTTTATGATGGCGCTGCAGGAATATCACTATTCCAGTAGCGTGCCTGTCGTAACCAAAAGTCCAAAAATTAATACTGTAAACTGAGTACTAACACCTTCCGAGGCTCGTACTTCAAGCAACCATAAACTTGAGACAAAATAGTGAACTCAAATGATATATATGGACTGGCACCCACCATGGTATAAGGTAAATCTTCAAGACAATGGTGGGATCCACTAACATCAACAATCTAGACTAAAGGGTTACATAAACAAGAAGACTCTCTACTAATAAAAAATGAAGATGAAACAAAAGCGTACATGGTCTGATATACATTTGCTACAAAATTTCCTCCATCCCATGAAAAAGGTTGATAAGGCATAGTTGTACTAAGTTCATGGGAAGAGGCCTTGTCCTCTTTATCTTCCATATGCACATTACCACCATCAAGTACTTCAAAAGGGTTCATCCCTATTGAGTTTATTTGAATAGGAAAATGGGTTGCTTCTTGCAAAATCAAACCATTAAAGAGATAAGGGTACAAATAATAATAAGTGGAAGAATTAAGAGAATTGAAATCCTCTCTTGAACAAGAAACATTTTCAAAAAGTGACTCCCTGAATGGTATTTCCTCTTCCTTAAGCATATTAGTAACTGATTTTGAATTGGTAGGCTCCACATTAGGAATGGTTTCACAATCAATACGTTCTTCCTCATTATGGTTTTCCTCTTCCAAGAAAAAGTTGGATTGTTGTGATAAAAGTGGTATGTCTTGTATGCTAATTTCTTCTCCTTGATTGAAAAGACCATTTTTATTATCTTGCTCTTGCACAATATGAGAATCCAAAATATCTTCTAAAACATATTCATAGTTAGAAGAGAGGAGAAAATCAAAATAATTCTTAGAACAAGAAGGTTTAATAACTAATCCATCAACAGTAGGAAAACATTCTTTCTCTATGTCAGTTATACTAGGATAATTTATAACAGTGGGGCAATTCAAATCAGAAGAGTTTAATTCAAAATTATCCACGAGTGAGGAAGGATTCATGTTATGAGTGTCTAGATTTTCTTCATTAACAAAATGATTAGCATCCATGTCTTTCTCCATGTATTCCTATTCCATTCCTTATGATGGAAAAGATGAGTTAGGATAATGAGAACGTGACATAACCATTAGTGTGACCTAAAGTGTCCCCTTATCAATTGAAAAACCCTCCTTTTAGTGAACTATAGAAAAATATGAAATTGAATTTACAAGATAAGAGGTCTCTTTTTTGTCACAAGTAAAGAAAGGGGGAATGGAGTGGTGGTAGGATACATATACTTCTTCTGAAGAATAATTCATTCTCTGATCTATATCCCCCATGGTAAAGAAAGATCCAAACATATGGAGTCCAGCTAAACCAATAACATTTTTAACATTCTCATGTAACTCCAAATCAACATGTGAAGAAACATTAAAAGATGATTTATATTCTTCATGCATTAGTTCATATGTTTCATTAGTAAGAGAAACTAAACATGAAATAAAATCATTGATAGAGGGTCTATCATCCAAAGGAAATCTATAGCAAATATTAGTAAATATGATAACAAAATCGTCAAGCGATTCATCTTCGTTCATCCTAATCTATGACATCTCTACACACAAATCATCATAATCATAATTCTCAAAAGCATGCCAAAATTGATGCATAAACTTCTCCCATGTGTGAATAGAGGTAGCCGACAAAGTCTCACACCAAGTCTTGACCTGGCCTGCAAAAGCGAGAGTGAACAACCTGCAAATGACACTTTCATTAGTAATATTATGAGCACTACACAATTTCTAGAATTTAAAAGCATGTGTAGATCTGATCGTCTCTCCCTTGCCATCAAATTTATTTGCAACAAGAAATCTAAAATATTTATAGGAGGTTTGGGAGGTACAGTACCAAAAAAAATCTCCATAAAGGGATATGGGATTTGGTCATTAGTAAATTAAAAAAATTAATAAAAATGACTCCACAGGTTCAACTTGTCATTTGTCCCTCCTTCTAGCACCATGTCCTGGGATGGCAGGACATGTCCAAATGACTTGTTAAGCAGGTAAGGGAGAACGACCTATGGCAGGTCCCAATTAGACCTACTCTCATTTGGTGTAGTGTTTCCAACAAGTATGTGGGTCTGGTTGCCACTAAGAATTAACGAAATAAAAATGGGAAAGACAATGAACCATTCCCCAAAGAGTTCTAATTCCTTCTAAATCTAATATAAATTAAAATCAAACCAATCTAACCTAACTACTTGTTGGACGCATGCCGATTTTCAGGAAGAGTCCAATTTTCGGAAAGTAAATCTTAAATTTGGAAAAATATAGTTGGTAGGAAAAGAAGCACATGCTAGGGAATGCCGCATGCAAAGGAGGAATGCATGCAAGGCACACATGTAGGAAAACCTAACCACGTTAGGGTTAGGGTTTTTGTAAGAGATGGTAACGACTGATAAGCAAAAAAATTAGTATAAATTAGGACTGAGGAGGTCTTGGTCGAAGTTCCTAAGTTCTGTTATGTTCGGTTAAGAAAACTAATATGAGATCTGATACCATTTTTGTAATCCGTTGAGATGTAAGAGATTCAAGTGGTTAGACCTTGAGGGTTAAATCGCAGGCCGAGGAGCCTGGTGCGATCTAGTCTACCTCACAGAGGTTGCAGAACCTGTTTTGTGGTTGTATAGTCAGAATTGTAGTGCACACAACACCATATCCTGCAAAAATCTAAATAAAAGAGCATAAGAAGCCAGGTCTTTGTGGATGTAGCCCAGGAGGGGGTGAACCACTGTAACACTTGTGTCATGTGTTGTGATTGATTGCATTTTTACCTTATGTAAGTAGTTAGATGATGAATGGATGAATGGATAATTCTGTGAGATCTGATATATGTTAGATTTGATAGAATGCATGCATAGATTTAGTAGAGGAATGAATATTAAGAATAATAGAAAGAACAACCAGATAAAGGAATTAGAGGATGAGTTGCAATCCTATATCCCCACTCTTTCCTAGACTGCAAGCATCTGAGAATTGCAGTCACCCATAGAACTATGTTGGGTGAGACTGCGCAGTACATTCTGTGTGTTGTGTTGCCTTTTGGTTTACCGGAAGGGCCGATAGTTTTACTGGGTTTTGTTGGAAACTTGTTTAGATCTGAACCTGGATCAGCCCAAGAGTAGGAAGAGAGAGTAATAACCAAAAAATGGTTCCGTTGCTTGCTAGAACTGCATGGGATCGAGTGAGTGGGACCTGTGAAAGAATCACAAAGAGAATGAAGGTATAAAAAGGAATGTTCAGACCATGGAATCCAACGAAGGCGAAGATTTAAAGCTGGTTGAAAAAAAGGGAGCTTGAGTTTGTGTAGAATCATAACATGATCCCTAAGAAAACATCACACAAATATCTGGACAAGTATGTGTTTAGCGACCTGCATGAGGTCTTTTTCTATGATTTCCCGCATGTGTTGTAGGAGTGGCTATTGAGGTTGAAATACAACCATCCTACAAATTGAATCAGATAGATCGAGCGGAATCTTGTGGAGATCGCATAGTTACAACAAGTTAACAACAAATTCACGCACATAATAAATTTCTGGCTAGACAGTATTGTTGCAGGCTTTATAAAAGAATTTGCAGTAGATACCGCGAAGTCTTACAACACAATAGAGCAAGAGTTCCTGAAGGTACCCAGAGGTAGGTATATCAGATTGATGTATAGTTCAATCAAGATCTTACTATATAACAAAGGTGTAATGACTATGGCATCAGATAGCTAAACTTCTCTGCATGCATGGGGGAAGTACTAATAAGAGGTGGAGAAATGGAGGAAGAGATGGATAAGGGAAAGGAGGAGGAGGCCATGGACCCAATCATGATGGAGGAATATCAAATAAAGAAGATAATGACAACAATTGGAAAGACGTGCAACAAAGTACCCTACAAATATAATATGAATAATAAGAAGAGAGCAATAGCAGATAGAGAGGGCTTGGAAAGTGATGAAGAATAGGTAGAGGATCTCAGAGCTATGGAGCAGATTGAGGAAATCCTGCACGCAACATATGAAAGGAAGACAAGAGGTCCAAGGGAAGGAACAAAAGGAAAAAATCCTATCCATGTCAGTATCAGTGTTGAACCCATAACCCCATGTGTAAATAATACACCAGAAAGAACACCACCATTTAGATAACCAAATTTTAGTGGAAGAAAGACAACATGAAGTACATCCAATCAAGGAGAAACAACTGTTGGAGCCAATTCAAAAAGTATTAGTGAAGTATCTACACTGCGCGGAGGTAGTAGTTCATCACAGTTCAAGATGGAAGGACATGATCCCACCATCAGGTTACCAGAATTTAGGGGAGAAGCATCAGAGGATCCCGAAAAACACTTATTCATCTGTCAAATGATCTGGGAAGAAAAACATATTACATATGAGGATACGAAACTTGCACAGTTAACTATCACGCTAAGAGACCGCACACTAGATTGGTACATGAGTCTAGATGTAAACAGTCCACCATGAACAACAGATACTATCAAAGATGTCAAGAAGTCGTTGATAAATGAATTTCAGAAGCCTAGTTTAGAAGCTCAATACATGAATGAGATCATTAAAATCAGACAGAAACCAAGTGAGTTTGTTTGGGAGATTGATCATAGGTTCAAACCGTTGAAGGGTAAATTGATATATGTCATGACTGACATGCAACATAGACACCTCTTTGTGAATTCACTGCTACCACATCTGAAATACCCTTTGAGGCAACATAAGTTTCAAACTCAGGTAGAGGCTCTGCAGGTAGCATTACAACTGGAAGAGAACCAATATCAAAATAAATATCTAACAATAGAAGAGCTAAAGGAGGATCTGAAGAACCTCACATTTCAACTGAACCAAAATAAGGCTAGAGAGAAAAGAGAAGTTTTTTGGTGTACCACATGCAGGACAAAAGGACACCACAAGAATGAGTGCCCAACTTCCGCGTAGTATATGGAAACAAGGATACCAAAACCTTTTCCATTAGGAGGACCATGGTGCAAAATATGTAAAACACATGGGTATGATCCATATAATTGTCCAATGATGCAGAAGTACTAGACAATAACCAAGAATTCATACCACAATTTTTGCAAATCAGTGGGCCATGATGAAAAATATTGTAGGACAATTGACCTGATGAGGGAAAGAGATTCACACATGTATAGGGTGCAAGTATGAATGATGATAGCGGAAATTGCACCACAGTTCAACCAGGTACCACCTCGATATCATAATGCATAGCAACAGTACAACACTGCACAACCTCAATATAAAAATGCACATGTTAAGCCCTAATATTGGCCCATTACCCCTTAATTGGAGCATATTAGATTAGTAATGTTATTTTATTTATGTCAGCTTTAGGCCATTAGTTGTAATTATACCTCCTATTCTCCTATATATATACCAAGGAGACATTTTCATTTTGAATCATCTTGTACTTGAACATTTAAGTGGGGTAAAAGGAGGTTGCCCCCTCGAAGAGGCTTATTATCTGAAATTATATCTTTTTCAAGGCATTGAGTACTTTTTCTAAGGTTTTTCTATGCTATATTGATGTTTGGTTCTTAACATATGGTATTAGAGCTCAAGGTCTTGGGGTTTCACTGCTACATCTAAGACACCGTGGAATTTTCGCTATAACTTTTTTTCTACAATGTTTCAGAAGAAACGGCTTGGAGGGAATTTAGAAGATGGATCAAGGTATGTTGGGTTCAAAATTTAGCTCCTGAGGCCTTATACTTTCGGAGATATAGCCTGTACAATATAGGGTTTTGGAATCATCCTGAAATGAGTCTTTGCAGCAATTTCGCTATAAATTTTTTTTCTGTAACGTTTCAGACCCTAAACTCTAGAGGACATTTACATAAATTAGTGATTTACCTGTGATAAAAATTTCAGATTTTGGGTCATCTTAAATTTGTAGATACACCTTGTGTAAGATAGGGTATCTGACTAGTCCTATTGGCTAGTCTCAAGAAGGTGTTTCAGATAAAACAATCATAACTTTTTCTTAGAGAATCAAAATTGTGTGGGATTGGTTGCATTGGATCGTGGACAGTCTGTAGTATTTTGGGTGTGAGTTTCATAATTTTATATCAATTATTTTGTGCGGGGCACACTATACAAGTGAGATCTTCTGGAAAGGCCAAAAATCAGCAAGTTGTGGGGAAGTTATTGTAAATTCCACTTGGCACATCCAATTTTGATCAGACCTGTGGCATTGAAGAGAAGACATATCAGAGAAAGACATAAGATAAAGTTTCATACCCAGAAGGTCCAAAAATTGGGAGATACAACAGAAGAAATATTGTCTAGCAGA
>ML780536.1:1576447-1606553 GCA_009831015.1 Picea engelmannii | reverse complement strand
GACATTTTCATTTTGAATCATCTTGTACTTGAACATTTAAGTGGGATAAAAGGAGGTTGCCCCCTCGAAGAGGCTTATTATCTGAAATTATATCTTTTTCAAGGCGTTGAGTACTTTTTCTGAGGTTTTTCTATGCTATATTGATGTTTGGTTCTTAACACACAACCAAGGTATAACCCCGCACAGTATATTCAGGTGCCTCAATACAATGCACCACGTGCATATTGAGGTGGAGGGTGAGTTAGAGTAGGATTTAGAAGAGGCAGAGGTCCAATAGTGTGCCACAACTTCCAATAACCAAGACATTATGTAAGGGAATTTCCACTCCCACCTGCGACATGTATGTACTGTCGCGCAACAAATCATGATACAAAGGAATGCTCAACACTTTTGGGGAAGATTCAAGAAAAAAGGAACCTGAATAATCAGAATGTTCAATGGATTTCTGTAGAAGCCAAGGATGATGGAAAAAATATCAACATAGTTACGTGTGGAGGAGCTAAAATAGGAGCTGACGCAGTACGATAGGAACCAACGCAACACCAATGGGTGAAGAAGAATACTGATTCATAGAAACAATTAAATGTGGGGAAAGAAAAAGAAACATTCAAGGAGGCTAGACATGAGTTCCTCAAACAAGATGTTGCGTCTACATCAGCTGCGCAACATACTCATAATGTACCAATGTACGAGATGCCCTTATCAATGGATCACACCAATGAAGTACCACTTATAGCGCAAGTAAGTTCCATAAAGACTTTTTTTCAATCCTGGGTTAAACTACTGAATGATCCATCATATGTTAAAGTTTTTCAAAATATGTTAGAAATATGTAACATAGAGGAAGAGAGGAAGTTAAAACAGAAAACAATCAATCATCTCCATACGAGAAGGAGGACAAGCAGAGAATTCAGACTGAATGCCCACATTGGAGATTTCAATATGGGGGATATCATATTGAATTTAGGCTCTGAGGTAAATGTGTTACCCAAGAAGATATAGCAGTGTATGGGAGAGCCCACACTAGGCTATTCACCTGTCTAGTTGAAGTTATCAAACCAACACAAAGTTCTACCAATTGGAAGGCAAAAAGGTGTGACAATAGATTTGGATGGAATGCGCACTAAGGCAGACTTTGAAGTGATAGAAATAGTGGATGGCACAACACCTTATCCAACATTGCTCGGACTGGATTTGGAATTTGATAACCAGGCCATAATCAACTTGAAGACAAGGAATATGACATTTGAATAAGGAGAATACATAGTCATTGCACCATTAGACCCTTCAAAAGTAGAATGGTTCATAGAACCAACTTGTCTGGATTTAGAAGAGATAAAACAATTGTACAGAACCACCGTGGGTGAAGATGATTATGTCAACCCAACTGCAAATGGCATACTCAGCTGGAGAAGCATCACATCATGTGCTTCTGACTCAGATACAGGGTTAGAAAATTGGCATCAAAGGTTACATGAAGTATCCACAAGAAGGTGCACAAGAATAGACCGCGCGGTAAGATGGGTGGGTACAAAGATAAGAGAACCTCCCAGTTTTCATGGCATAAATGACTTAGAAGAATTCCTAACAATATATAAAGATGAAGTGCTAGAGAATAAAAGGCTCTTAGACCCTGGATATTGCACTGAAGGAAAAACCTACAAGATGGTGGGGTGCACACAAAGATATGATTAAGGACTAGTACCAATGTAAGAGACTACTGCACATTAGATTCGACGCATAGTAGGGGAGCAATAAGATGTAGAGATATGATGGACAGGGGACGCCAACATAACATTTGGAGAAATGAGGAACACTATGGAGGATGAGACCACCAGAGGAATGGCCTCATCATTTCATCCACACATTGGAAGGAATTCTAGAAAAATGGTATGTAGACCAGGAGCTGTGTAGAGGCACTATAGAATGGACAACATTACAACAAAACTTTATAGTAACCTTCTCATTTGAACATGAGAAACCCAACATGGATTCAACACTGAAGCAGATAAGAGGTGTGATATTTATTGATGAACCAAAGGTTGAACAACAGAATAGGCAGACAATGAGAGAACTACTGTCATGTTATCATGTGAAGGAAGAAGCACCTGATGAATATGACCTGTGAAAAATTAATATTATAGAAGTTGAAGGTGAAAAATAAGTGGAAGGTCCATCCCTGCAGTCACAAGTATTTGCAGTGCCAATCAAGGTGAAGAAAGTCAACATTGGGACAACTGAGAATCCCAAAATGGCCAGCATTGGAGACTACTGGGATGAACAAATAGTAGAAAGGATAATTGAGTTACTGCGTGAGTACAATGACCTATTCCCAACAACGTTTACAGAGATGAAAAGCCTAGAAGGAGAGCTAGGAGATATGAATATACCTCTCAAACCTGATGCTAGATTTGTCAGACAGAGACCGTATAGACTAAATCCAATATATAAGTAGAAAGTGAAAGACGAAATTGACAGAATGTTGGAAGCTGGTATTATAGAAATAGTGGAGGAATCTGAATGGATAAACCCTATGGTAGTTCAAGAAAAGAAATAAGGGGGGATACGGATTTGTGTAGATCCGAGGAAACTGAATGATGCTTGCCTACATGACCCTTTCCCTACACCTTTTACAGATGAAGTCCTAGATAATGTGGGAGGCTAGGAATCTTATTCATTTACAGATGGATTCTTAGGCTACCACCAGATCAAGATATCCCTAGAAGACATGTACAAGACCTCTTTTGCAACATAATGGGGATCCTACCAGTACACATTTATGCCTTTTGGGTTGAAGAATGCACCATCCATATTCTCAAGGGTAGTCATAGCTTCTTTTAAGGACTTAATACATCAGTTTTTAGAGGTGTATCTGGATGACTGGACTGTATATAGTCTATTAAAAGATCATGTGGAAGTATTAAGGGTAATGTTGGAAATATGCAGGTAGTGTCAGATATCATTGAATATCAAGAAGTGCATCTTTGGGAAACCTTTTGGAATACTATTGGGCCATATAGTATGTAAACAAGGCTTGCTAATAGATCCCGCCAAAATTGCAGCTATTGTCAATTTACCGCCACCGAAATCAGTGCGCTAGTTGAGAACAACATTGGAACATACAAGCTACTATGAAAAATTTATAAAAGGGTATGCACAGACCAATGGAAAAACTACTAAAGAAAGATACTAAATTTTAGTGGAATGAGGACTATTAACAAGGTTTGGACTCTCTAAAAGAAAATATGGTCACAACACCTATTCTAGTATTCCCATATTGGGAAAATAATTTTCATGTGCATGTAGATGCATCAGCTATAACACTTGGAGAAATTCTGGTGCGGCCAAAAGCATGAGATTTGGACCATCCTATAGCATTTGCAACCATAAAACTTTCAGAATCACAACAAAACTACAATACTACAGAAATAGAAGGCCTAGGTATGGTCTATACACTACAGAAGTTCAGACATTACTTACTGGGAATTTTTTTTAAGATGTTCACCGATCATTCAACCCTCAAATACCTAGTCAACAAGCCAATGTTAGGGGGGAGGATTTGTAGATGGCTACCGTTATTTCAAGAATTTTATTTTGAAGTGATAGTCAAACCAAGGAAGCTGAATGCAAGACCCGATCACCTATAGAGGGTAACCAATGGAGAAGAACCTACCAACTTGGAAGACAACTTCCCTGATGCACAGTTATTTTCAGTCCACATAGCTAATGAATATTTTACTGACATCATTGAATACTTGAGTATAGGGACCGCGCCAAAATAATTTAGTATTGTGCAGAAGAAGAATCTGGTATTCAGAGCTGCAGACTATCAATTTTTTGGAGGACACTTATACAAAATGGGCATAGACAACATTTTGAGAAGATGTGTACTAGAACATGAAAGGCCTAGAATTTTGGCAAAAGCTCATGAGGGAATAGCTGGAGGACACCATGTAGGAAAAGTTACTGTGAAGAAGGTATTGCGCGTAGGAATATGGTGGCCAATAATTCACAGAGATGCAAAGGAATATTTCCAGAAATGTGATGTCTGTCAGAGGGTTGGTAAACCTAACATAAGGGATGAGATGCCCCTAATACCACAAGTAACATTGCAGGTATTTGAAAAATGGGCAATAAACTTTGTGGGACCTATTACCTGACCAACAAAAAGGTCAGGATCAAGGTACATCATTACTGCAACAGAATACTTAACAAGATGGGCATAAGCAACACCAGTAAGAGATTACAACATAGAGACAACAACACACGTCCTGTTTGAGCAGGTGATCACTAGATTTGGCTATCCAAGGATTTTGATGAGAAACCAAGGTACTCACTTCATCAACAATACTATAAAGGACACGACTGAGGAATTTGAATTCTATCATAAGAAGAGTACCCCATACCATCCACAAGGAAATGGAACAATAGAATCCTTCAATAAGATCTTGGAGAATGCTCTGACAAAGATCTACAATGTCAACATGGATGATTGGGATTTGAAGATACCAACAATACTATGGGCATATAGGACTACATCTAAGAAGCTAACAGGACAAACACCATTCAAGTTGGTGTATGGGAAAGAAGCAGTAGTGCCACTAGAATTCTTGGTACCCAGTCTAAGCGTAACAACAATCACCAACATGACAAAAAGAGGCGCAGTAAAGGAAAGAATAAATCAACTAATGGAGATGGAAGAGGATAGGATTCTGGCAGAATTTCATCAAGAAGTACAAAAAGAAAGAGACAAATCTTGGCATGACAGACATATCAAGAGGAAGAGTTTAAGAGAAGGAGACCTAGTCTTGCTCAATGACAGTAAATTTTTGCAACATCGTCGTAAATTCAGAATGCATTGGCTAGGGCCCTATGAAATACATACTGTCATAGATGGGGGATTTGTATAGATAAAGGATCTGGCAGGAGCAGAGCTGAAATAAATGATCAATGGGAGTCGACTAAAAATGTACAGGGACAGTTGACCTCCTAGCACTTAAAAGTTACAACGCAGTAAGAAAACATGTACATAACATACTATAGCAGAAATTAAGATAGAACAATGAGAAAAATAAATAAAAAGGATCATAAGAAGGAATGGTTGAATATGCAATATTGCATCACCATGAAAGAGGTTGAGTGGATTATCAAGGATTGTCCTGCATAATGGTAAATACTAATAGAAAAACCAACCACGAGGATAGGCACGACACAGTCCTTAAAGCCCAAAGTGACGATCAAATATGTCTCATTATCCAAAACATGTAGTCCGACTAAAAACACCAGGACGACCACAATGCAAACCCTACCAAGTGGGAGTAGCTCAGTACCAAAAAGGCCAAGGAGAACACCCACAACAATGAGAACAAGAAGCCAACCACAGACTGCTCGAAAGGAGACAACACAGGCTCCAAAGGAAACATGCCAAGGAACAACAACAAAGGTGCATCCCTCACAGACGATAGGAAATCCCACACAGGGAAAAGAAGCAAGCAAGAAGAGGAAGCATGAGACAGAGGGCCCCGACATCACCCTCACATGGGATGATGTAGAGCTCATCGCATACAAGGTCTAAGACATGAGTGAGGATGTTGGGCACATGCCCAGTTTTGGAGGAAAAACAACATGTGTAAGGTAGATGTGCATGCAAGAAAAGCAACATGTGTAAAGTAGATGCACATGTAGGAAAAGAAACATGTGTAAGGCAGACACACATGCAGGAAAAGAAGCACGTGCAAGATAGACACGCATGTAGAAGAGGAAAGCATGCGAGGCACACATGCAAGGAGACCTAGCCGTGATAGGTTTAGGGTTTTGGTAAGAAGATGTAATGGCTAGTAAGCCAAGAGAATGTATACATAGGAACCTAAGAGGTCTAGGTCGGGGTTGTTGTTCTTGGGTTTGGAGTTGGTTATTGTGTTTTGGTCATTGTTACTATGCTGGTCGAAGACTGAATGTTTGTAACATCCGATCCCATGTTTGTAAGTTGTTGAGATGAGGAGAGGAAATAAGGGAGATATTGAGGGTTAGATCATAGGCTGAGGAGCCTGGTGTGATCCAGTCCACCTCATTGTAGATATCGACCTATTCTGATGGGGATTTGTAATGCGCGAGATGCTGTAGTTTTGGAAACATAATAATAAAAGAGCAGAGAAACCAAATCTTTGTGGACATATCCAGGAGGGGTGAACCATGGTAGATCATGTTTTATGTGATTGAATGTTGTGTATCTCCTTTGATCTTAATGATTAGATGTTAGAAACATGTATGAATGACTTAGTTAGATTTGTTAATTTATGTGCATGAGTAAGAATGACAGATTAATCAAGATAAGATGAATGCTAGATTAAAAAAATGAAGATAAACGAGGTTAATTCCAAATCCTCACTCATTCCCAGGCTGCAAGCACCTGAGCGTTGAAACCACCGATAAGAACTATCTCAGGTGAGAATGCGTAGTGCATTATGTGCACTGTGTTTCCTTCTGGTTTACTAGGAGGGCCGATAGTCTTAGGGGGTTTTGTTGGAAACCATAGTAGGTCTGAACCTGGGTCAACCCCAAAATGGTAACAAGAAGGAAGTCTAACCAACAGAGGAAGTGGTCAGAACTACAGTGGCACATGGGAAAGAGATTATGCCTAAGCTCCTAGAGGTGCACGACAACATTCAGCAACTCCGGAGCCGAGTAGAATCATAGGCCACGGTGTAGCCACAAGAGAGGAAATAGAGGCCATCTGTACATAAAGAGGGTGAAGAGAAGGTACAGTTTGTTGTCCAGGGGAGGGACACATTCACCATAACGCGTCAAATTATCATATTCAGTCAGGAGATAATGCAAAAATCCCTGTAGGAGGTCGAACAACTCGAGATGGTGATGGCGTACATTCCAACGGAGGATTTATACGAAATACAAGCCAACGTAATGTAGGAAGTATAGTATAGGGCTCGTGCAGATGCCACAAACCTAGAGGTGGGCAGAGGAGTCACAGAGATGCTCCAGATCACATGCGACCAATTGAAGGTGGAAAAGGAAGAAGAGAAGGAGGGCATAGACATGCTAGAACAAGGATTGATAGTGGTATAAAACCGAATCCCCAAAAATGCGCAAGCAACATAAATAAGTGTAGAGGATAAGATCAACCTCATTGTGAAAAAAAATGACCAATTCAGGAAAAATATCGAGGACCTCAAAGAGAATCTCAATCCCATGACCCCACCTGAGGTTTGACGGCAAAGGAAAGCAAAAGCTACACTCCAACTAGAAGAAATGGAGAAACAAGTCAGCACAACAACCAGATTATTCGACAGAGTAGCACAACTTTGAACAATGTTGGAGGAAGATGAGCAGGTCCAACAGTGGGACCAAGAAGAGGAAAGGCTCAACACAGCTGTACAATAGCTAAAGACTAGACATAAAACAATGAGCATCAAAGAGAGATTGAAAGGTAATTAGGAATTGAAGAAGCCACAAGTAGATTTAAAAGCCGCACAGAGGCAAAAACATGAGAGAGATGTGGAAGTAGAACCCCTCTGGGAGAAAGCATGGAAGATGATTACGCAGTTGAAGGAGGAGAATAATAACATGGCACTAGCACAGATAGAGTGCACAACAATGATCCAGGAGGAGATCACAATGCAAGCATTAGACACACTTGCAGAGAAGGCGACGCAGGTCCATGCAAGAGGAAGGGAACTTGCAGACAAGTTCCATAGCCTAGCAGAGGCTATTGAGGGAGTTCACACTACCTAGGTGGCTCGACATGAGCCACATGTCACTGTTGGGGGCCTATTGGGCGTAAGACGATTTTGAGGAAGAGTCCAATTTTTGGAAAGTGAAGCTTAAATTTGGAAAAAGACAACTGGCAACAAAAGCAACACGTGCGAGGGAAAGTCACATGCAAAGGAGGAAAGAATGCAAGGTGCACATGTAGGAAAACCTAACCACGTTAGGGTTAGGGTTTTTGTAAGAGATGGTAATGACTGATAAGTGAAAAAAATAGTATAAATTAGGACCGAGGAGGTCTTGGTCGAAGTTCCTAAGTTCTGTTCTGTTCAGTTAAGGAAACTACTGTGAGATATCATAACATTTTTTTAAGCTGTTGAGATGTAAGAGAGTCGAGTCGCTATACCTTGAGGGTTATATTGCAAGTTGAGGACCCTGATGCGATCTAGTCCACTTCACAGAGGTTGTGGAACCTGTTTTATGGTTTTATAGTTAGAATTGTAGTGCACACAACGCCATATCCTGCAGAAATCTAAATAAAAGATCATAAGAAGCCAAATCTTTGTGGATGTAACCTAGGAGGGGGTGAACCACGGTAACACATGTGTCATGTGTTGAGATTGATTGTATGTTTATATTCTGTAAGTAGTTAGACGATGAATGGATGAATGGATAATTCTGTGAGATCTGTTATATGTTATATTTGTTAGAATGCATGCATAGATTTAATAGAGGAATGCATATTAAGAATAATAGAAAGAACAACCAGATCAAGGCCTTAGAGGATGAGTTGCAATCCCAGATCCCCACTCTTTCCTATACTACAAGCATCTAAGCATTGCAGTCACCCATAGAACTATCTCGGGTGAGACTGCACAATACATTTTGTGTGCTGTGTTGCCTTCTAGTTTACCAGGAGGGCCGATAGTTTTAGAGGGTTTTGTTGGAAACCTGTTCAGATCTGAACCAGGGTCAACCCAAGGGTAGGAAGAGAGATTAATAACCAACACTACTTCTAACCTGTCCCGTGGGAGCAAAGATAATAGATGAGAACAACTTAAAATGATACTTCGACAACATACATAGTTCATGGCAACCAAGAGGATGTTAAACAATAATATTGCAAATATCATCTTAAATAGTTGAAAATGAGACCTGTAACATTATCCCTATACTCATTAGAAATCACAACAACATAAGAATACTAAATACTAAGCAAAGAAATAGTTCGCATGATCAACACTCATGAAACTTAAACAACAAATACAAATGTAGAATAGTTACACAAGCATTTGCAGACAATTATGACTTCAAAAATTCCTTTTGCTCTTCATATATCCTGAAATAATAGTATTCATAATCTACACAATGGGAAAAGTCCCTATTACATCCTACGAGTTCTCTTTTATAAGACAAGAGAGAGACTTGTTGATTAATTGGGTTGGTTTTCATTGATGTCAGCCATTGAAGAAAGTCCGGTAGAGAATTTCGGTAGCACAAAGGTTTGGGTAATGGACCCAAGTTTGTTTGATGGATAATGGTATGAGTTTTGATATATTTTCATGTAAAACTATTCTAGATGGATAGTACATGTCATGCCATTTTCGGTGGTATGTGGAACATCACATAACTTCTCATGGTTAGAGAGTTATGGCCATGTGAAGTTGGAGAACCCTCATGAGTCATCGAGAAGCCCCAAAAGGTCAAAGTAGTCAAAGTGTTTGCAAAGAAGAATTTATTTAAATAATAAAGTGAAGTGATGAGTATACTATAAGTCAAAGAGGATGCAAAAGAAATTATTTAAATAATAAAGTTAATGGAGAACTTACTAATTATGGAAAGTGGTTATAAGTGGGTTAACCCTAAAATTAGGAAAGTGGGTTAAGACGGTTAGAAGGTAACCCCTTGAGGAATCTACATAAAAGTATAAATAAGAGGCAAGGGTTTATCATTCAAAACACACTTGAATATCATTGAATATCTATTTTTGTGAAAGGTTATTTGGGCAGGTATTATTGATAGAGAAAAGTGCGGCAGGAAAACTTGCAGCAGAAAAAGTGCGGCAGGAAAACTGTGGCAGAAAAAGTGTGGCAGAAAAAGTACGACAAAAAAAGTGCAACATAAAAATTGCAGCAGAAAAAGTGCGGCAGGAAAATTGCGGCAGAAAAATTGCAGTAGAAAAAGTGTGGCAGGAAAAGTGCGATAGAAAAAATGTGGCAGAAAAATTGCAGCAGAAAAAGTGCGGAAAAACATTGCAGCAGAAAAATTGTAGCAGGAAAACTGCGACAGAAAAAGTGCAGCAGAAAAAGTGTGGTAGGAAAACTACGATAGAAAAAGTGCGGCAGGAAAACTGCGGAAGAAAAAGCGCGGCAAGAAAATTGCGGAAGAAAAAGCGCGGTAGAAAAATCGCAGCATGAAAAGTGCGGCAGAAAAATCGCAGGAGAAAAAGTGCGGCAGAAAAAGTGCGGCAACAAAATGCTACAAGAAGAAAAAAAGGTTGAGGTACAGGTTGGTGCATGGTTGATGCACTTGTTTATGGTACATGATGATTACAGGTTGTTATGTACGGGTCGGTGCATGGTTGATGCACTTGTTTATGGTACAAGTTGATTACAGGTTGATTGGTACAGGTTTATAGCAGTATATCTCATAGTGATAGTGTGACATTGGTTCCATCATTTTACTTCTATGTCAGGGCAGTTGGACGGGGCAAGGACAAGTGGTTGTAGCCACTTTCTGGTTGTATCCGGAGAACATAGGGGGTTGTAGCATCCTTCTGGTTGTAGCCAGAGAATTGGGGACTTAGAGCTTCCCTCATGTTATAGCCTGAGAAACTAGGGGGTTAGAGTCTCCTTCCAGTTGCAGTTGGAAAACAAAGGAAGTTGGTGCTTTCAATGAATGTAATTCTTAAAGACATATAATAAAAAACATTCTGTGGTTTTCTCTCACTTTGGGTTTCCACGTAAAAACACTGGTGTACTGTGTATGTGTATGATTTCTCATTTGTTCATTGTTTATTTACTTTGCAATTATTAGATTATAATGCTACATTGATATAACACTTTCATTATATGGTTAAAAATGATTAAATTGCTCTATTAATGATTCATCCCCCCTCTCAATAATCCAACAATTGGTATAAGAGCCAGTTCCTTCAGGAAACAATTTAACCAGTGGAAGGAGATCATGGATTATTCTGAGAATGGAGTACCAATGTTTAATGGTTAGAATGGTTTAAAGTATGCGATGTGGAGTAGAAGGACGAAAGTGTTTTTATAGGCACAGGGACATTATATTTGGCTATCAGTTGTTACAAGATATGATAGTTCAAAAAGGTCAAAGACTGCAGCCAAGAAGGAATTGAAGAAGAATAACAAAACAACAATGGATTTCATCTGGGAAGGATTACCAAATCCGATAAGAGAAAAGGTTGGTAAATGTTCATCAACTAAAGAACTTTAGGATAAGTTACTTGACATATATTCTTCACCCATCGTAGATTCAGAAAATGCCAAAGAAGATGCAGATACATATCAAGAAGAATTATGTTCACCATCTGAAACAGATTCAGAAGATGAAGAGTACATAATCACCATAGGTATGTTGTTTTTCTTTAATTGTGAAAAACAAGGACATCTTGAAATAGAATGGCATGAAGGAAATGAGACAAAAAAACTAATTGAAAAGGAAGAAAATTATGAAGCATAATTGATTAGTGCTTTATATGAACTAAGAGAAGAAAATAAGTCACTCAAGCAAGAATTGATGAAACAAAAGGAAAGTGTTCACATTTTTGAAGAAGCCCAACATGTCATCAAGAACTTAAGAACTCAGCTAGAAGAAGCCAGAAAGTTCGGAGAAAGTCTTGAATATCAAAAGAAGTATTTGGAAGCCAACATAGCAACACAAAAGAAAGTAGTAGAAATGAGAGAGAAGATATTGACAGATCATCTTAAGGAAATAAGTAATGATCTAAACCAACTTGAGGCAGATTTTGGTCAAGAAGAGAAAGGACTTGAAGAAGAAATAATCACATTAAAAATTCATCTTGAAGAAGCAAAAAGAACAAAAGAATTTATGAAGTCTCAGATAATGAAGAAAGAAGAAGAGGTTGAGAAGCTTGAAGAAGAAGTTGTCACAATGAGAAGTAAAATCTTCAAGCTCAAAAAGAACGTTGAAGAGACATAAACATCCACATTAGTTATTGAGAATGAAGAGAAGCACTCTAGGTTGCTAGAAAAGAAGAATGAAGAAAATAGAAAGAGTTATGCAGAAGTACTCAAAGGAAGGAATCATGGTCAATCATAATCTAAGAAAACTATTGAAGATACATCTTCAGGGAGCCCATCCATGTTCAAGCCACAAAGAAGCTTCAATGATGATCATGATCAGTCAAGGCATAATTTCAGAAGGACTAAACCACAAAGAAGATCATTCACTCCTAGGTATGCAGATTTCTTTTATGGTCATTGTTTTTATTTTACTAATTTTGGAGATAAGGTTGTAGATTGCAGGGATTATAAAAATGTGCAAGCAAGAAGTGCCTATGTGGCCCCACGTAACATTGAATGTTACAAATGTCATAAATATGAACACATAGCTAGTGATTGTAGAAGCATGATCGATACTTTCATGAAAGAGAACACTGATATCAGATATAAGAAAATATAGATAAGAAAACAAAAAGAACAAGTGAACAAAGACCAGGTCCCAGAGATCGCAAGATTGACAATAAAATGATATGAAGAAAATTCTATAGAGAAAGATGTCAGATACAAAAAGGTTTGGAAAATAACTGAAAGAAAAGAAGGACATGTAAATAAGGAACATGTTCAAGAGATTGTACTTTCAGGAATTGTAGTGAAAGATGAATCCACAGACAAAAATAAAGAAGTCAGAGCTCAGAGAGATGATGAATCTACCAATGAATATGATGATGAATATACATCAGAGCATGAATTGTTCTGAGCCATCTGACTTAGAGACTCCCAGGTAATATGAATATTAGACATGGGGATTCTATGTGATATCTGTGATAGACCAAAAAACCATCATTTGAGAAACTTACAGAGTTTGAGTAGACATATCCAGAGCAGTCAATTAGCATAAGTACAGTTTGATAAATTAATCAGTTGTAGTAGTGAATACCTCATGATAGTATAGTGATAAATGGGTCAACATTATGGACAATTGTGCAGTAGAGTCTTGTAAAGTATGGACATAGATGGATTTGTAAGAACACTTAACATGTTTGGACATATATATGACAGTGGACGAGAGCATCGATTCATATATTGGTTTATAGACAAATAAACATTATCATAATGGATGATAATTACACAGGAAATGGCTCGAACAATTCTAATGGATTCCAAATTGACAGATATTTTTTGGACACATGCAATGCATACAACAATTCACATTCAAAATAGAGTAATGCTTAGAAAAGGAAGTGCAGACAACAACCTCTACATCAAGGTAACTCAAGATGGTATTTTATTAATTGAATTTTATGTTGATGATATTATTTTTAGAAGTACTGATGACATGTTAAGCCAAAAATTGGAAAAGGATATGCAAAATGAATTTGAAATGTCATTACTTGAAAAACGATCCTTCTTTCTGGGTCTTCTGATACATCAAAGCAACCGAGGAATTTTTATTTCTCAAACTAAATATATTAGAGAAATGCTAAAGAGGTTCGGAATGGGATATTGTAAACCAGTTACCACTCCTATGCAAACTAGTCGCAAGTTGAGCAAAGATGATGATTCAAAGTCCACAGACCAGAGGAAATACAAGTCAATGATTGGTATCTTACTATATGTGACAACATCGAGACCAAATGTAATGCAGGAAGTTGGACAAGTGGCACAATTTCAAGCAACACCAAAGGAATCACATGTTGTAGTAGTGAAGAGGACTTTCAGATATCTCAAAGGAACAAAAGAGTTTGGATTATGGTATCCAAAAGGAAAGGATCTATCACTTATTACCTACACAGATGCATATTGGGGAGGTTGCATTGATGACCAATGAAGCATCAATGGAGCATCGTTCTACTTGGGTGAGTGTTTAGTATCATGGCCAAGTAAGAAGCAAACATCGATATCCTTATCTACAACTGAAGCATAATATATTGCAACAACAACATGTTGTACACAGGTTCTGTGGATGAAACAAACTCTGGCAAATATACAGGTTGAGTATTATGATCCCATTCCAATCTATTGTGATAATATAAGTGCCATCGATATCTCAAAGAACCCGGTGATGCACTCCAAGAAAAATCACATTTCAATCGAGTATCACTTTCTATGAGACCATGTTGCAGAGAAGAACATCAAAGTTGAATATGTGGGCACAAAAGAACAAATGGAAAACATATTTAAAAAACTGCTTCCATGGGAAGCCTTTGTGTATCTTCAGCAGAGACTCAAAGTAATTTCTACTCCAAAATGATTGCTTTTAGATGCTTATCTTATATGTCTTAGATTTACATGAGGAAGCACCATAAAGAGGATAGTTCAGGTCGGGAGATCAGTTTCAGGAAGAGTTCATCTAGGGGGAGTATCCCAAGGATAGTTCAGTTAGAGGGAGCAACCCCAGATGGAAATATACCTTTTCCATTGATGAAAAAGGGGGAGAGAATTATCACATGCAGAGAATAGAGTCATGGTTCCAGGGGGAGCGATGGTCACAGGAAGAGCATGAGTGCTATGACTTCATAATTGCATCAGATTGTTGCCATCAATGCCAAAGGGGGAGATTGTTGATTAATTGGGTTGGTTTTCAATGATGTCAACCCTTGAAGAAAGTCCGATAGTGAATTTCGATAACACAAAGGTTTGGGTAATGGAACCAAGTTTGTTTGATGGATAATGGTATGGGATTTGATATATTTGCAGGTAAAACTATTCTATATGGATAATACATGTCATGCCATTTCTGGTGGTATGTGGAACATCACATAACTCCTCACGGTTAGAGAGTTATGGCCATGTGAAGTTGGAGAACCCTCATGAGTCATCTAGAAGCCCCAAAAGGTCAAAGTAGTCAAAGTGTTTACAAAGAAGAAATTATTAAAATAATAATGTTAATGGAGAACTTACTAATAATGGAAAGTGGTTAAGTTAAGTGGATAAGTGATTATAAGTGGGTTAACCCTAAAATAAAGAAAGTCGGTTAATATGGTTAGAAGGTAACCTCTTGAGGAAGCTACATAAAAGTATAAATAAGAGGAAAGGGTCTCTCATTCAAAACACACATGATTATCATTGAATATCTATTTTTGTGAAAGGTTATTTGGGTAGGTATTATTGATAGAGAAAATTGCGGCAGAAAAAGTACAGTAGGAAAACTGCGGCAAAAAAAGTGTGGAAGAAAAAGTGCAGTAGAAAAAGTGTGGCAGAAAAAGTGCAGTAGAAAAATTGCACAGAAAAAGTGCGGCAAAAAAATTGCAGTAGAAAAAGTGCGGCCGAAAAAGTGCAGCAGAAAAATTGTAGTAGAGGAAGTGCAGCAGGAAAATTGTGGTAGAAAAACTGCGGCAGAAAAAGTGCAGCAGAAAAAGTGCGGTAGAAAAATTGCAGCAGAAAAAATGCGGCAGAAAAAATGCGGCAGAAAAAGTGTGGAAGAAAAAGTGCTGTAGAAAAATAGCAGAAAAAAAAGTGTGGTAAGAAAACTGTGATAGGAAAAGTGCTGCAGAAAAAGTGTGGCAAGAAAAATGCGGAAGAAAAAGTGCGGCAGGAAAAGTGCGGTAGAAAAAATGCAGCAGAAAAAGTGCGGCAGAAAAATCGCGGCAACAAAACCGCGACAACATAATGCTACAAGAAGAATGCAAGGTTGAGGTATAGGTTGGTGCATGGTTGATGCACTTGTTTATGGTATAGGCTGATTACAGGTTGTTTGGTATAGTTTGATGCATGGTTGATGCACTTGTTTATGGTACAGGCTGATTACAAGTTATTTGGTATAGGTTGGTGCATGGTTGATGCACTTGTTTATGGTACAGGTTTATTGGTACATGTTTACAACAACATATCTCACAGTGATAGTGTGACAATGATTCCATAATTCTACTTCTACGTCAAGGTGGTTGGACGGGGCAAGGATAGGTGGTTGTAGCCATCTTCCGGTTGTAGCCAGAGAACATAGATGGTTGTAGCCTCCTTGTTGTAGCCATAGAATTGGAGAGTTGGAGATTTCCTCAGGTTGTAGCCTCCTTCTGGTTGTAGCCATATAATTGGGGAATTGGAGCTTCCCTCAGGTTGTAGCCTGAGAAACTAGGGGGTTGGATCCTCCTTCCAGTTGCAGCTGGAAAACAAAGGAAGTTGGTGCTTCCAATGAATGTAATTCTTAAAGACATATAAGAAAAATCATTCTGTGGTTTTCTCCCGCTTTGGGTTTCCACGTAAAAACATTGGTGTACTGTGTATGTGTATGATTTCTCACTTATTCATTGATTATTTACTCTGCAATTATTGGATGATAATTCTACATTGATATAACACTTTCATTATATGGTTACAAATGATTAAATTACTCTATTACTGATTCACCCCCCCTCTTAGTAATCCAACAATCTTCGGTTCTAGTGACTATTCATTTCGTTTTCCTTCCATTTCTCATCTTACATTTCAAATTTATTTTACATTTTCAAAAATGAATATGCGAGAGTTACAAACAGAAGTTGAAGAGACTACTTAGTGATTATTTTTGCCTTAAGGCAGTTTACAAATGATATTCATAATTTTTTCTTATTAACTTTGTCCATTGGCATCGTCTTCTGTTACTCATGATGTTTTATTGGTATTTATGGTATTTGTCTTTTGATTAAGATAATCATGTCTCCTTCTTCTCTATCTCAACTTTCCATAGATCTATTATGGTCTTGATTTTGTTGCTTGTAGCTTTACATATGACTGTCGGAACATAACATAACCCGTTCTTCAATTAAATTCGAGTCTCTTCTGTGTTATGTGTTTTCCATGAAATTTGACCTTCAATCTACTAATTCTTGCAGTGCTATCACGTTCCACTCTTTTCAAGCTTTCCTATGAGCTATCCTGCGACTGATTTCGGTGCAAGTAGCTCCGAATATGGTCGTCTAAAGTTTATACAATCCATTTTACCTCCAAATTTGTGGCTTGCTATTCTTTGTGATTTATAAGGTTTTGGTTACTTTTCTGGTCCAAAGTCCTCTTCCAATGCATTCCTTAGCTCGATACCTTTCTAATGAGTTATCTTGGGTTCAATTTTGACACTTGCAACTCAAGATATGTCTGTTTAAAAAACGGTGCCCGAATGCATGGTTGGAAGAAATTGGTCGTCGGGAAGGGTTGGTCGTCGGAAAGGGCTGGTCATTGGAAATGGATGATTGGAATTGGTCATCAGAAAGGGTTGGTTGTTGGAAAGGGTTGATAAAAATTGGTCGTCAGAAAGGGCTGATCGGAAGGGGTTGTCGGAAAGGGATGATCGGAAGGGGTCATCGAAAAGGGTTGGTCGTCAGAAAGGGATAATTAGAAGGGCTCACCGGAAAGGATTGATTGTCAGAAAGAGTTGACTAAAATTGGTCATCGGAAAGGGTTGGTTTTCAGAAAGGGATTGGTCATAATGACCTATGCCATTTGGAGTGGATGAATTCCGATGAAGAAGAGGACTCCAAGATTAAAAGTGGGCCCAAATGGTAAGGTGGCAGATGCCACACCAACATTCACGGTACTGCCATGTTGGATGACATAAGTGATAGGGATCCACATGGCAATGAGGTGGAAATGGTGAATGAAGGCCTTGTAACTTTAGAAGGCTATAAATTTTGATATGAAGCTCGGATTTGAGCATGGTTATAGTTGTTGGAAAGATATTGATGAGTGAAATCCAACTATGAGATTTGTTTACAAAAAAGAATCAAAGAAAATAAGGGGAAATTTTGACACCTCACTAGCCTATGAGAGGTTAGGAGGTCGGTTATGTTATAGTGACCAAGGGGACAAAGATGACACATTGTGCTTAAAATCAATGTTACAAATAGAGAAGAATGGTAAGAGGATATCGATTCCAACCAGACATAGGACACATGTCAATCTAGTCAAGTTGGACATCTTAGAGGGTAGACCTGCTAAGATCACAACGATAGGGAAAATGATTGAGTCAAGGAATAGGTCCTTACGCCAGACCATGATGTGTGATACTGATTGTGAAAAATAGTGGAAAAGAAATGGGTGACGACACGAGAAGGTCCTAAAACCAAGAAGCTCAATGGGCTTTTGTCCTATGTTTTTGCGGGGAGAGGGAAGGATGAAAGAGGAGCCTAGTAAAGATCAATCTGAAGAGGCTCGAGGACAGGATGACAGAAAGGTGGATATGATAGCCTTGGGAGCTTTGGACCTCAGGGAAACTATAATCCAAGGTAACTCACTTCTCGATGAGGGATATCCTATTGAGGATCAAAGCTCCAACCTCATCACTTCAATGGTGATAAAAATACAAATCTGGATGAGGCTTAGGAAAGACAAGGTTTAGTCCATAATGCTAATCATTGGCTTCAAATTAAATACAAGATATAGATAGAAAGAGGTATAGGAAAGAGGAATAATATCAAGGGATTCCCCCCACGTAGATCTCAAGGCTGGAGTAATTGCGTGAAGAAAGTAATCATGCGAACCTGCTCCCACAACCACAAAGAATATGAGATCAATCATGCGATTAAAAGGAGACTTGCCAATATACCATAAACATTATATTCCATGCCTTCAAGCAAACTTATAAAAGGTAATCATGGGTTGTTGTAGATAAGTTTCCTAAAAACTGCATGCACCAAGTCCCAAACTCAAAAGAAGGATTAGTGATTTTGTGACTCAAGCTAAGAGTTTGAAACTGAAGAGAGTGTGATCATATACAAGAGCATAAAGATGAAGACATTAAGTATAACATGCAAGCAAGAGGATGTAGACTTTGAATTAGTCATTTATAAAAATCATCAACAACCAACTCATTCAAGACAACCATCAATAGAACATCAAACCCTGTAGTCACATAGGATCATCAAGCACTTTGGAATCTGCAAAATGTCTGAAGATAACGTGTGAATTCCATCATACAAATGTCAATGAAATATCATAGGTCAAGAAGCATCATGAAGACATTTGGAATCCTAAGATCAAAATGGATAATCAAGCTCCATCAAAGACAATCATCAATCAAGGTAAAACCCCCACCTACCTCAAGGTAGACAAAAAATTAACATTAGGCTCAAGCAGTAGAGGATTAGGCATTAGGGATGGAATTTTAGTATGAGGCCCCTTTCCTTTTGCTTGTAAAATCAAAATTAAAGGGGAGTTATTGTGGCCTCAAATCCTTCTTACATTTGATGACTTGATGAAAATGTTGCAAAAACACCATCCACTTGTACTGTCTGGTTTGTTGGCGCTTACCCTAAGCATGTAATGGCTAGTGGTTAGTGTGGATAATGGTTTCCTTTCCCATCAAACAATGCTTCAACTTCTCAACATAATGAAATAAGGCATAGAGTTCCTTATCATATGTAGGGTATTTTACGACTCCGCCATGAAACATTTCAAAATTATAGCATATCATCTTACCTCCTGTTGACGGGTGAAATTGACCGTCCGTCAACTGGGAGAGTGGAACCGGTCCGGGGTTGTCTAAATAACCCAAGCCGTTTGGAATGGACCACCCTGACGAGTTTAACGGCTTCGTTGGCCGCTCTAAGGCCTTTTAAGAAAACCAAAGAGAGAATTGATCTGAGCTAAGATATCTAACACTAAATAAAACAAACTAAACTATAACTGAATACAAGAAACTAACTAAAATAAAGGAAACTAGAAACTAATAAAGCAAAGAAAAGGAACTAATATACTAAATATAAATTATTCTAACTATTCTATCTACAAACTACAAATTACTCTTATAATAACTCAAATCAACTATCTAATTATCAACTACGATATTTCTTATTCACAAATGTACACTATGAACAACCTACAGATTTGATTAAAACCTGCAAAACTCATGTATATTCTCTGCCCTAAGACAACCAAGAATCTCTTTTTGATTTTTTATATTTTATGAAAAAGAAATAAAAAACTACTGAAATTAAACGATCTAATATATTTACTGAAATTAAACAATCTAATATAAATCTAATTAAACTTATATCTATATTAAACTACTTAATAAAAACAGTAAACAAAAGATTAATTGACCTGGAAACGCTCCAAGTCTGCCCTGTGTATGATGACTCCTTAAGCTGGTTGGAGGAGGGAAACTCACACCATTTAATCCTTGAGATTTTCGTAAACGATTCAGCTATGCTGCTTCTTGAAGTGTATTACAGGACAAACAAAACATAAAAGAAAATCATAACAATCTTATGATTATAACTTCCTGCAATAAGGGAAACCTATTATGCAGAAAACTTATATATAACAATTCAATCTATGAAGAAGACAAAGCTATCATTCACAAAATGAATTAACAATTGTTATGTCTTTTATCTCTTTGGAAGAAACAAGATATGGATAACAGTAATAAAATTATATCATTTGGATTTGATTTAGATAGCTAAAGTAATCATAAACCATAAACAAAGTGATATACAAAACTTGAAACAAAATGTTGATATATTGAAAAGCAAAAGCTATGACAAAACATCAATTCTTCTCCAGTTGGTATCATAATTCCATATCCTTGTTCTCCCACAGCTGAGGATCCATTATTACAAAAATCATAAGTATATATAGGTTTCTTCACAAGGTAAAACTTCCTTGTGGATAATCTCAAATAGTTTTACACAATCTGGGAGATATCCCAAAATCACCTAAACTAAGGAAATAAAATGCAAGTAGAATCTGTAAAACATCCCCTAACTGCTCATCATATCTATTGCCAATTTGAATTTGCTTGCAATAGAACACAAAGATCAAATTAGAAGGATATTTTATTAAGAAAACAATAAAAAATTGACTTCTCAGACTTAGCAACAGAATCATCTGATTCTGTAGCTAGTCAAAATAGCAAACAGGACCAGATCTCAATCAAATAAAATCAAATCCAATCATCTTTTAATAATCTTTTAAAAAACGAATTACTAATAATTCAAATGAAATTATCATTTAAATTAAATCATATCAAAATAAATGCAATCGAAACAGAGTAAAGAATGCTCTGTTTTTAGTTACCATAAAACATGGTCAAACCTTGACAGGCCTGTTTTGAATTAAACGAAATCAAGCAGTGAATCGAGTGATATGAGATACGATGTAATCGTAATCCACAACCATAATCGAACAAAATCGTATACAAAATATGATATGCCGCAACATAACTATAATCGATATCATTGAACACACCATATATGTTACAGCTGTAGCAATACACATAGATTTCATGTCGTTTCAATCAACAGTAAAGATAGGCGAGCATAAGATTCATTCCATTGTAATCAAATATGAGAAGGCTATTACGATATACTCAGAATGAAATATGCGTAACAGTATTGACCAAAAATCACCATAGATTTCATTTGCTGGATGTAACAACAGTATCGATAACCATAAGCTGGACAACAATCAAACAAAATCGGGTCTGAGCCAATTATAGAACAATTCATCATCCTGTGCATAATCATTCCCGTTTTACAAATCCATTCATAACTGAATATTGATCGTTATTCCAATTCAAAAGATAACAGGGTCGATTTAATCAACGGGCCACAACAAATTGACTGGTTGGGCTTCATATGACTGTTACGATTTGTATCAATTCACGCTATAAAACAAAACCCTTTTTTTAAACAAAATCCACATCGTATCCGGGTTGGTCAAAGTCATATGTAAATAAAATTGTAACAGATAACCATGTGTCTCATAACCAATTCAGATCACAGCATAAATTGTGTCTCAAGGTTTGAAATGCAAAACAAATTGTCTATAATAGATGCAACAGAACATTCAATCGCAACCGATTTAAAACAATCAAATCCATATTATGACTAACAGAATCAAGACCAAATCCAATAACAAAATTCGATTTACAAAAACGAGTTATATACAGCAATGCATGTTTATGTAACAGAGCAGGTCGATGATATACACAGAGTTTATGAATGTGCGATATAAATGGGTGAAAGTTATACCAGCGAGGTTGCTGAGGCTATGCCAATTTTGAATTGACGATTGCCGTAGCCGACTCGACATTCTTGAACAGAATTGAACCAGTAGTTCGCTGCTTCTTGTCAGAGGGTTGCACCTTCGCATTATGACCAGTGAGCTTTGCCACTTGGTCTTCCAAATCATGGATTTTGGATTGCAACATCGGCACATCTAAGTAGTACCTCTCCAACCATAACCCACACTGATCGCATGGTGGAACATCTGGTTGAGCAGATGAGGGTTTCGATGAGTCACCGAGGTTTCCATGAGGTAGTTCAATGCCAGGAAAATTAGGATCATCCTGCAGACAAGGTGGCAAATTCTTGATAAAGTCATAAGGAGGTTTGTCACACAAGCCTTCTGAGTAAGGATACTCGTTTGTGAGAAAACGCTCAATCTCTGAATCAGAATCTTCGCTAACCACGATAGGCTCAGGATTGGCAGAGGGTTTCGGTTTCTTTCTCGCCATGCGAGAGATTAACCAAGAATTTTTCTTGCCTTTAGAATTAGCATTAGCTTTAGCTTTAGGCTGTTTGGCTGTGGGCTTAGCAATTTCGACCTGTTTGGTCACAGACATGGGCAAGTTCATAGGTGGGTCGGGTAGAGGTTTGGGTAGAAAAACATTGTAAGTTACAGGGGGGATAAGTTTTCCTTCGCTCACCACAGGTTTATCAACCTGTGGTGGGTTTGACTCTTCAAAGCCATTACGACTAAGGAAATCACCCCAACTGTCACGACATAACCCCAATTCATAAACCATAATCATTTTAATTAACCCCAAATGGAAGATACTGGTATCGGCCTGGCTGCGCTTGTACCTCTTCGCCATCTTAAACAAAATTCTATGAAGGTAGTGAGGTACATTGAGTTCAAAACCCATAAAAACCATCAATAGACGAAGGTGAAACAAGAAAACGAACCTGTACGTGCCCTCACAAGTAATGCATTTCTTGATTATCATTAGCAGGTCATGCCAGTGCTGTTTTAACATTTTTGCAGGTCATCCTTTGTCGCAGGGTTTCACCATTCGAGATTGGAAGAGCAATGTCCACGGGACATCTTCCAATTTACAATTTTTAGACCACTTCTGTCCTGTAGCAGGCAGACTGGTTGCCAAGCTAAGAAATTGCTCATTAATCTCTAGTTGCACATCCCCAATTTTGGCTTGGCAACCATCGAATGATAACGCAAATTGCCGAGCCACGATAGGGTTATAACCATCGAATTTCCTTATGAACGGGAGCCACCCGAATTTCTCCAAGTCGCTACAAGTTCCATCAAACATCAACAATGCTTGACAACCATTGGGCTCGGCCCTTACGACAGGAGCCATGGATTTTGTGCATGGTAGGGTTTGGTTTGAACAATACAAAACACAGGAGAAAAACGATAGGGCTTAACAACTGCAAGCGCTCAAAGGGGAATGAATCAATGTAATGCGTGCGAAGGTGGTGGGATTACCACTGCTATGCAATGTATTAATGGCTGGGTACATCGCTGTTCCATCAGTAATCATAACGTTTAAAACACATTAATCGGCCAACCCAAATCGGTGTATAACCATATCAACGTGCCATCAATCAAATGTAGAACCAAAACCATATGTTATATTCATGCGCCAAGTGTATAGTTCAATCCAACATGAAATCCAACATTAACCAACKCACCATCGTATTAATCATTAAAAAAAAAAAAAAATGTTTAAACCAATGTTAATCCAATCGTGCCATTGCATAAATTCAGACGATCATACCAAAAGTTTACCCGATCGAGGTTTCATAACTTCAAACCTTTGCCTTTCAACATGACATCAAAACTCATATATTGATCATGCGCTCATAGCAAAATAGATAACCAATGTTTTATAAAACATTATGACAAATGGTTTTATAAAATCGATAAGTCAAGAGCTCAAAACAATAAGGATCATATCGCATAAAACCAACATCAATCATGACCTTTATAGAATCAAATGTAACCAATAAATCTGCATGCTCAATGGCTTATTAATCAAATAAATCCAAATGCGCAATCAAAGTAAGAGTAGGCCAAGGGACATAGTTTGAAAGAACCTTTGCAGTCATGTGATAAACCAATGGTAAAGTGCCTTTCATAAAATTAATAAAAGACGACGACAGTCCAAACAACGATGGAGGGGTATTTACACTTTCAGTTGTGAAAACTGAATCGAAACCAAATTGCAATTGTCGCAAAAAATGAAACAAATGTCTAGTTGAAAAATGCGACAATGACTTGTCGTTTAGAAGACAATTAGGTGTAGGCAGCTTTTTAGGGTAATAAAAAAAATTGAATTGGCTGCCAACAATGGTGACACACTGGGAGAAGCAATTATCTCTGTCAAAAGAAATGGATTCAGATCAAGACAGCAAAGAAAAATTCGACTTAAAACAACAACCAAAAAATCGTACTAACATCATCCTCAACTATCTTTTCCAACGATGTTTCAAAATATGCAAACCAAGAACAGTCTTTAAGATCAGAAAGTCATGATTTTTATGATAAAATCTTCAATACTATTGGCATGGCCACTACTTCCAACAGGCGTCCATAGCCTCGACAGGGTTGCCATTTAACCCACTCGGACGTCTGTATCCTGTCAAGAAGTTCTAGATTGGGATAACGGACTTTTAAAAGAGGTTTCTCATCTTTTTCAGATTTTCATTTACCCGACATTGCTTCGTTGCCAGCAGGCCTGTTCAGTACCCCGACGAAGTTGTCTTGGCGCCATGCTTGCATTTACCCACTGCCAGCGGACCTGTTCAGTATCCCGGTGGGTTTACAAACACTTCCCATAGCTCTTAATATTTTTATTTTGTTTTTCTTTTTATAGATAGCTGAGCGGGGTGATGCTGAAAAATCTTGATATTTTGTCATATTTTTTCAGACCTCACCATAATTTTTTTTATTACTGTCCTTTATGCAGCTTTAGAAATGTTTTCTTTCTAAAACAACTTACTTGGGCAGGGAAACATCCATTTGAGTCATTCCTTTACGGAAAATGGACAGTGTAAAAAGATAAAGATGATCATGACAAACTTCACTCAGAGATTGAAATTAGTAAACTTCTCTCAAACAAATTTTTTCAACATGTGTATCATTTTTAGAAATATATCACTGATGTATGTACAATTTCTCAGAAGTTATTTTAGTGAAGAAATTTCCTTATAGTCTTTGTCTGAATGGCTCAGTGCACAGGCATGCATATGTTTCACAAAAACACACCAAACTGGTCAATCAAATCAAAATAAAAAACGAAAACAAAGGAAAAAAATAAAAACAAAAGGAAATATTTACATAATATACAAGGATAGAAATCAGGCAAAGTATCTTTTCAGGGCTTGACCATTCACCGGGTAGGTGTCAGGCTGTCCTTCAAGATTCTGCAAACGAAAGGAACTAGGACCCAACTTTTCAGCAATCAAAAATGGCCCAAGCCACAAATTTTGAAACTTGGTATGTTCACCCTTCCCTTCGTGTGATTTGTCCCACTTTAAGACGAGATCGCCTACAAAATTTCTATCAGAAGCAGAATTATAATCGAACCAGCTTTTAATCAGTTGTTGATGGTGATCCAATTTACGCTTGGCTTAGGTTCTTACTTCTTCTAACTTCATCAAAGTGTTAATATGACTTTCTAAAGGGGGACATTCTTCTTCTTGAATCTTTTGTGACAATTGGAGCGAAGGAAGAAGAATATGGGGTGGCAGAATGGCTTCTCTGCCATAAACGAGGAAAAAGGGGGAATTACCTATAGCGGTTTTGGGTGTTACCCTATCAGCCCGCAGCGCATTAAGCAGTGCGTTGTGCCAGTTCTTGTGATTTTCAGCCACGGTCCTCTTGATAATTTTGATCAAGTTCTTGTTTGTTGATTTTGCTAAGTCGGTTCCCTGAGGGTAATAAATAGCGGAGTACTTCAGTTTTATTCCTTTTTCTAAGGCGAACTCACTCATCTCAAGAGAGGAAAAGTATGAAGCGTTATCAAAGACTAAACAATCAGGTATGCCAAAATGGGTGATGATATTCGAATTCAGAAAGGCGATCACCTGACTTGTGTTAACAGTTCTTAGCGCGGCAGCTTCAGACCATCGAGTAAAGTAATCAGTGGCTATCACAATATACTTGTGCTGTTGTGAGGATGGAGGGTTAATAGGACCAATTATATCAAGGCCCCATTGCTGGAAAGGAGAATCGACTGTGACGGGTTGCAAGGGGAAGGCTGGTTTTTGCAATCGCCCTGACGCTTTCTGACAAATGATGCATTTTCAACACAAGGCGTGGGCGTCTCTAAAAAGCGTTGGCCAGTAATAACTCAAGTAAGACTTTCTCTGCTTCATCCTTTTCAAGACAACGCATCAGTATGCCATCAAAATTTTGACGAAACAGTATACCATTAACTAGATGAAAGGAGGCAGACTTTAGTCTCAGCGCTCTTCTCTTGGCAGGGTCAAGGTGACTGGGTGCTGATCCATGTTGAAGACAGTGTCTAATATCGTCGTACCAAGGACTCACTAGGTTTTGCGTACAACAAATCATATTGTGATCGTGCTGCTCTAGGATTGACGCGTCACTATCTGCTTGTTGTTTAGTTTCTGAATCAACTACTAATTTACACAACCCTTGGCCTCTCACAATCTGAGCTGGAGTGATTTCTAAGTCATACTCCTGTAAGGAGGTGACCCAATTGGCTCTTTTTTCTCCTAACTCTTTTTGCACTAACAAGTTCCTAACGGCAGGGTAAGGGACAATGACCTTCGTCCTTGACTTCAAAAGATAGGACCGGAAATGCTTAACTGCCTTGAACACAACGTAGGCTTGCTGATCAACTGCTGGGTAGTTAAGTTCAGTGCCTTTGAAAGCAGATCTCATAAAGGCGATGGGGACTTCATTGTTCTCAGAATTCTTCTGAGTTAGGACTGCGGCATAGGAACGATCAGAGGCAAAAGTATAGAGTGTAAAATCTTTAGAGAAATCAGGGCTCATGAGAGACGGAGCTTCTATTATGGCCTTCTTTATAGCGTTGAAAGCTTGGTTTTCAGTGGGTCCCCAACGATATTGGGTGTCTTTATTAATCAAGTTTTGGAGAGGCCTGACCATTTCGGAGAAACTGGGGACAAATCTTCTCACGAAGTTAATCTGGCCTAGGAAAGACTGCATGGATTTCTTGGAGGTAGGTGGGGGAAGTTTAGTGATGACTTGGGTCCTCTCGGGGTCAATAATCATTCCATCACTAGACAAAATGAATCCTAGTAATTTACCCTGTTCTACTGCAAAGATGGACTTCTTGGGGTTCAAGGAGATGCCGTATTTATGACATCGTAGCAGAACGGCTCGTAGGTGAGCTAGATGATCGGCTTTGTTTTTAGAATAAATGGTTACATCATCTAAGTAGACTACTACAGAGTGATTGATCAAGCCTCATAAAGTAATATCCATTGCTCTCTGAAAGGTAGCACCAACGTTAATCAATCCAAAGGGCATCTTGCGATAAGCATAAGTGCCCCACGGAGTACGGAAGGTAGTTTTTAATTGGTTTGACGAAGACATCAAGACGTGGTTGTACCCAGAGAAACCATCTAGTAAAGATACCCTCTCAGAACCAGATACTTGTTGAAGTATCTGTTCCATGGGAGGGACATGATAATTATCTTTATCAGACGCTTTGTTGAGGTTCCGGAAATCGATGCAAAGTCGAATTTCCCCGTTTTTCTTCCGCACTGGGACAAGGTTGGATACCCATTGAGTGTGTCTAACAGGAAAAATTATTTTAGCACTTAGGAGTTTATTCAATTATTTTTGTACGATCGATTCTAATTTAGGATGCATTTTCCTCAGTTTCTGTTGGAAGGGTAAGGTTTGGGGCTTCATCGGGATGACATGCTGTATAATATTAGGATCGAATGTTTTAAGATCTTCGTAAGTCCAAGCAAAGACATCCTTAAATTCTTTAAATAATTTAACAAAAGCAACTTTTTCTTGTTTAGAACATCCCAAACCTAAGTTGATAGACTGAGGGTTTTCACTAGTTCCTAAATTGACTTTTTCATAAGACAATGAGGAACTGTTGGTTTTACAATTGACTGTCTTTTTAAATTTATCTTCAAAATCATAAAACTTTTCTAATCTAGCAACAAATTTGGGTATGGGATTTACCATGTCCGATAGAGCTTCAGGAGATTTTGGATTAGGTATTACCGTAAAGTCACGCAAATTATCATCGTGTGTTTGTTCATCTATCACAACGCCTTGGAAGGTTTCTTCCATGTGTAGAAAGTTAATGATCTGCTGATCATCATCAAATACTCTCCAGTTCGTGATATTATCAGGAACAGATGGTCGAAACAATAGCTCCACGGAGAATGCGTTTGGAGATAAGCCTTCTGCAGGAAGAAGTTTAGAGGCAACATTAGCGAGTAGATCTGCTTCAGCATTATTTGATCTAGGAATGGAATTTATATTAAAAGAATAAAATTTTCTTATTAAACTCCATACCTCAGATTGGTAACACTTGAGATGCGGGGAAAAACAATGTATAGAATTTCTCACCTGCCTGACCACTATCTCAGATTCGACGAATACGATTAGATTTTGAATGTGCATGTCCAAGGCTTTTCTGAGACCTTGTAATAAAGCCTCATATTCTGCAATGTTGTTAGTGCATTCAAATTCTAATCTACAAGCCAATAATGTTTTGTTACCTGCTAGATCGATAATGATGTAGCCTGCACCAACTCCTTCTTTAGATTTGGAACCGTCGAAATATAAATACCAAATTTGATTTCCATCGGGCTCGCAGGACTGTTGAATGGAAGTTGTTGGTTGTGTACATGCTATGATCTCAGATTGTTGTTGTGGATTGTCGATAGGTGAAACTTCAGCCATGAAGTTTCCGAAGAAGGTGTCCATCCCTTGGACTTAAGGTGAATCCGCCAGAGGTGTATATGGTTCATTGGGGTCATTCAAGTCTGTTACCGTGAACTTGAGGTAACGCTCACAATTCACCCTGATCTTGTTGGGCTTGCCGTTTTCTGGAAGCCATAAGTGAGACCAGTCTGTCGTGAAGTAACCATGTAGATGCTCTGACCAGTCCCTACTCAAAAACATACCATACACTTCTGGAATATCCACCACAATTATATCAATAACCTGATGAACCTTTGGGTTAGACGATAATCTAATCAATAAATTTTTCAGTTCGCCTATAACTTTAACATCCGTTCGATCAAGCTGTATAATTTTCAAAGAAGATGGTTCTACTTCGGCATTAATCTTTTGACAGACTGACCAAGGCATCACATTTGACGATGCTCCTGAGTCAACCATACAATTATGCACATTTCTATTGAAGATTTCGAAAGTTAAAAGAAAAGGAGGAACATTCTTGCGAGTATTTAAAGATGTAGCTTGTAATTTCTTACTCGCGGTTTCTAATGCTATTTTATCTACATTACTTGTGTTATTTACATTGTTTACATTATTTACATTTGGTACAGGAAGGCTTCCTTTATCTTGTGGATCATGACTATTTTTTGTGGAAGTCTTCTGCGTAACTTTGCTTTGCACAACCTTATTTCCATTTGAATTACCATTCTTGCCATTGTCTAAAATATTTTGCAACATCTTCTGTAACAAAAATGGAAATTTCAACAACTCATAAATAGAAATGTTATCCCATAATTTCTTAAGATCTTCAACAACATCATAATCTAATTTAGGGCTAGCATAACTTTGTTTAGTTTCTACTGATTTAGATGGCTTTGGGGGGGAAGTTGTGGTATTCTCAGCAGGAGGTTTACTTGCTGTCTTACTCCTAGTGTTATAAGGGTGAACAGTCTCGAAGTTGGCTTGAAAAATACTATCTGAGAAATGTCCAAAGATATTTGGAGAAGACTCTTCTTCTTGAGTCGTTTCCTGCTCGACTTTCTCTTGAGGAATTTCAGGGGGGATCAAGTCATCTTGGGCTCCTAGAATTGTCTGTAGAGCACATTGCAAACTTTCTAGGTTCAATCCTTCAGGGTTTGGATTAGACCGGTTTGGGGGAAAAGGCTTTCAGAAAGGAGGTTTGTAGGGTCCTTTACTCGAAGAGGCTTCCTCAGTCGACCTTTTTAAGTCTATAACTTGATTAGATAACTTTTGTACAACTTTGGTTAAATTTTCCAAATCAGAGTTTTCGGATTGAGTTTTGTTTTGTGTAG